>JAGFNQ010010586.1:458067-500406 GCA_024364735.1 Boesenbergia rotunda
AGATAAGAGTTGACCCGGTCAACCGGGCGCCCCCAGTGTCCCGGGCGCCCCCGTCAAAGCCTAATCCCGAGTTTGAAGGGATCAGAACTGACCGAGAGGAACTCGGATCAGCTGACACGTGGGGGGGGGGGCGCCCCCGACGTTCTGGGCGCCCCCAGGGGCTATAAAAGGGCCCTCGACCCCAAGGCTTTGCACATCAATTCTTCCAACGCATTCACGCTCTTCTGCTCCCGCGCTCTGCTCCGGAAACCTCCCGACTCGAGATACAAGCGCCGACGACGTCCCTCTGCTCCGAAAATATAATCTACACCGGACATCGGTAACGAGAGCTACTTTAAGTTTACTGTACCATTTCTTGTAATACATTTTGTAAACTGGTTTTGCGCACATATAGAATTGCCTGCAGTAAACGGTCAACGACCGTGGGCCTTGGAGTAGGAGCCGACCGCGACTCCGAACCAAGTAAAACTGCTTGCGTCTTTATGTTGTGATTTAATTTTCCGCTGCGTATGCTCTTATTTTTAATCCGAAAACGATTTACGATATTCACCCCCTCTATCGTTTCTCTCGATCCAACAAGTGGTATCAGAGCGAGAAAGCTCAAATTTGGTGCAACCACCAATTTGAGAATTTTTCGAATTTTTTTTTAAAATTTTTTTAATATTTTTTTCCCGTTCGAAATTTTTCTCGTTAATCAAGATTGGTGCAACACCCCTCGAAAAATATTTTTCTTTTACTTCCCGCACTACTAATCTAAGACCAAGTCTTGGGATATCTCTTTCTCTTTCTTAGTTTCAGATTAAATGGCCATGCAAGAAGGCTTCAGCACTGCAAGACCACCTCTCTTCAGTGGGGAGGACTTCTTCTACTAGAAGAGCAGAATGGAGGTCCACCTGAAAACTCAGGTGGACATGTGGATAATCATCCAGTCTGGACTGGAGATTCCAAAAAATGCTGAAGGAGTACCTCAAACCTACACAGAGTGGGACACTGCTCTGAAACGGAAGATTGAATCTTATGCAAAGGCGACCCAGACCCTCCAATGCGGCTTAACAAAAGAGGAGCTGAACTGGGTGGGTCCATTCAACAGTGCCAAGGAACTGTGGAGGAAACTGATCGAGCTGCACGAAGGAACTTCAGACACTCAGATCAGCAAGAGAGATCTCCTCCTGAACAAGCTGTACACGATCAAGATGAACGACGATGAAATAGCAGCTCAACTCCACGCCCGAATTCATGAATTAATGAACGGACTACACACCATCGGTCACAAGGTAGAAAACCGTGACCTAATAAGGTACGCTTTAAATGCTTTCCCGAGAAACACCTTGTGGGCATCTATGGTAGATGCATACAAGGTTTCAAGGGACCTTTCAAAAATTAAATTAGATGAATTGTTCTCTGAATTAGAATTACATGAACAGACTAACTGCAATCTGGCCGAGAAAGGTATTGCCTTTGTTGTAAGAAAAACTGGAAGGACAACCAAGAAGAAGCCTCAACCTGAACCCGAGTCTAACTCAGACTCAGACTCAGAAGACGAAGAAGGAGATCGACCTAAGCTGGTCCGACTGGCCCGAAACTATTACAAGGAATTGAAGAACCAAACCAACAGACGGAAAGCCAGCCGAAGAAAGGATGAACCAGCTGAACCCGCAAATGAAAAGAACAAGCCCAACGTGACCTGCTACGAGTGCAAGAAGAAGGGTCACTATAAGACGGAGTGTCCGAACCTAAAGGAGACCAAGAAGAATAGAAGGAAAAATGCACTTCAGGCAACGTTGGACGAGTCCTCCTCCTCCGAAGAAGAAGAGGTCCCACAGTCGAACCTGCTCGCACTAACCGCCTCAGAAGAAATCGAGACCGAGTCAGAATCGGAACAGGACGACGGCAGACTGACATTTTCAGAAGACGGCGAAATCAAGGTAAGTGGTTTTACTAGAAGTCAGTTTAATGAATTAATTTCTTATCTTTCTCGAGATTTGGCGAAAGCTAAACTCCGAGTCGAATCCCTCCGACAGGAAGTAAAACTCCTGAAAGAGGGAGCTGACTCTAGATCCTTAACTGAGAAGGTTCAAGAAGGAACCTCTACTCAAGTTGAAAAACTTGAGAAAGAGAACTCCTCCCTGAAAACTCAGGTTAAGGACCTTAGATCAGCTTTAGAACGATTCACTTCTGGTTCCAAGGGTCTTGACATGATTCTTGAAAAATAGAAGTCGGTCCTAAATCGATCCGGACTAGGCTATAGAACCAAATCTAGACAAAGATCCTACTTTGCTGTACTGAATCAGTCCAGAAATAAAGTTCAGGCATGGGTACCCAAACTATGACTGAATAAACAAACTGGATCAAATCAATATTGGTTCCCCAAGGACAAGCTTCACATCTTGTCAAACCATTATCGTGGCTTTAGTCCAGGGGGAGCCAAATTGAAAACAATATTTATTGTTAGATAAAATTGTTGCTTTCAATTTGCTTGTTTGATTGTCTACTTAATTCCCGCAATTTACCATGCTTAGATTTAGGAATGATTAGTTTAAGGACTGAACTAACTTAACTGAAATTTGACAATATAGTATTGGGTGGAGGTGAGATGATAGTACATTAGGGAAACCAATTCTAATAAGGTCAAGTATTCTCTACTTGGTCTCTTTAGACTGGTGAAACTAGCCGAAGCTACCGATCCAAGACCCAAACTAGTTAGACCAGAATTTTTCAAAGATTAATTTTGAAAATGAAATTTCACTGAAAGGCTTTGTCAAGGAAAAGGTTGATGATCCAATAAGGCTACGGCCAAAGAAGGCCTAGTGCCTCGCCAAGACCTGGAAGCCAATCTTTGAAATTCAAATTCAAACTAGTCTCTGTCAAATTCGAATCTAACACAAACCTTCAGTTAGTTGTAGATATTCTTTTCAAAATAAATTCAATTGCTTTCAAAAATTAATTTAAGTTTTTCAAAATAAATCATATTTTTCTTAAAAATTCCTTTTAGCAAAACCTGTCTCACAAAACCTATAAGGCTAACGTGATTGAAAACCCTAGATTAGGTGAGACAGTAAAAATAAACTCAATTGAAATTCCTTTAATACCTATATTGTGGTTTAATCCTGTAATTCAGAATGTAGTCAAACCATGGTCAAAAGCAGTCAAACCATGGTCAACGTAGTCAAACCATGGTCAACATAGTCAAACCATGGTCAACATAGTCAAACCATGGTCAACGTAGTCAAATCATGGTCAAAGTAGTTAAACCATGGTCAAACCAATTAAACCATGATCAAATGATCACAAAACATCCAAAGTTGTCACTTCCTACATAATCCGGACGCCCGTGACTCCTCAGGCACCCCCATGACTTTTTCTTCCCTCAAGGCAAAAAGTTGCCTTTACCCCTTGACCAGGGCACCCCGAACCTTGCGGGCGCCCCCAGCATCAGTCAAAGCAGCAAAGCTGCAAAATCCAGCCTGACCGGGGCGCCCGGGCCATTGCAGGCGCCCCCAACCAGCATTAGTCACTGCCAAAGGCAGTAGACTACTGTCCCGGGCGCCCCCAATGAACTGCCTATAAAAAGGCACCCGAACCCCCTCTTCTTCCCACACCAAAAACCATCCTCCTTCCTCACTTCCTTCCTTCCAAGGAGATCAAGTGACACTTGTGCTTCCTCAATCTCAACCATGCCTCCCCGGTATGATTTCTTTTATGCATTTAGAATTACTTTCTTAAATTCCCTTCTTATAAATGCATGTTTCTTAACTTAGAAAACGCCGAGCAAACCAAGCGAACCCCAGTACCGAACTGAGTCCCGACCCTAGGTTCCCAACTCTAGAACTTTGTAATAAGTTTGCTCGAACAACCTATAAGCCTATCAAAACTAGCTATCTAAATAGACACTTTTTCACTCAATCTTGTCCTTTAGCCATGAATGTTATAAACTTTTATCAACTAGACAATCTAGTGTTCTGCACTCATTCAATTAACACATCTTTATGTGCAGAATTCTATAATAACATAGTTAGACAGAACGATCTCATGTTTGTCACTACTGTTTAAGGGATACCCTTGTCAATCACCCCTACCTTACTAAACTGATTTCTTGGACTACGACCTTCCCAGTCCACCTTTTATTGCTATCCTCCTAGGGATCCTCCATTTGATGCTCCCTACTATCACATTACTCTAGACACTCTCCACTCCTATTTCTATAGGGAAGCTAGACTCCCTGTAGCTAGACGATTTCAGTCCGTTGACCTTCAGGTCCAGGACTACGCCCTGTACAGAGTCCTGGTCTGCTGCATATTACCACTATCCACTATGGATGTCGCGACCATGCGACCTTTTCATGTCTTCCTCCTGTATGCCCTGATCCATCATCTAGACATTGACATTGGCCTTCACATATTCCACGCTATCTTATATGCCTCCAGTGTCATGACTCAAGGTCGGGTACGCACCCCCTTCTGCCACATCATCACCTCCATCCTTCATCACCACAGTCGTGACATTATCATAGGTGAAATAACCGCGATGACTAATTTTGACGAGATATGGTTTAGGAACTTCTCTTTAGTTGGTGTAGAGGTATCGGCCACCAGGGTTTTGACTTGGAGACGACAGCGAGCCGGAGCTCAGATCGACTCAGACGAGGAGGTTGAAGTCGATGTCGCCAATTTGGCAACAGAGGCTCGAGCACACATAGACGAGCCTCCTCCACCGACACTCTACGAGAGAGTGACACGGCTGGAGACACAGGTCCAGAGCCTCCGAGAGGAAGTGGAGGCAAATCATGCTGAAGATATGGAGACAAATCTAGACTATTACACTGACTATATGAGTGCGCTTAGAGCTGAGAGGGAGACCAGAGACGCACAATATCACGACATGATGGCAATGTTTCGATCCTGACAGCCAGGCTCTTCTGATCATCCTGGTCCCTCCTCCTAGAGTTGATTAGCATTGTACTAGTGACTATCTGACTGCCCCTACTAAGTAGGGTTGATTCATGTTTGACTTGTATGGCTGTGCTGAGTCTCTCTGACTTATGGAGATGAGTACTTGTTTTTCTCTACTATTTGATCAGCAGTTAGGATTATGATTGGTAGAATAGGTTTAGTCTACTCTTGATTTTTGTACTACTTTACTCATTTCAAAATCAGTTTTTAAAGTAGTTTTAAAAAAAATGCTTTCAAAATCAGCTTTTACTTAGTTTTGAAAAGTTTTAAAAATAAATTTTTGACTTAGTTTTATTTTAAAAACTACCCCCTTCAAAACTAGGGCTTTTTCGCAAATGGACTTAGCCTAGGCCCTAACCCTAGAACTGCATGCACCTATAGATTTAGAAGTCAGCATCTCACAAGCACCTTAGGGTACTTTTGATTGATAACCTAGAATGGGTTGAGATGCTTAGGTCTTTGCCTTAATTCAAGATGCTTTAAGTCAGTGCATCTGCAGTAATTGGGCCACTAAATACAACTTACACAGTAATCAAGTTAAGTGTCAAGTTTAGAAAATCTAACTTGAACAGAACACTTAACGTGACTAACCCTAGTGAAAACTACTATTTATAACAGTTAGTAAGTAGCTAATTGGGTTAGACAGGACCCTAAAAGAGATAATTGAAAGTGATTTGGTTTAGTTCATATCCTGAATTGATTCAGTACAGCAAATTATGCAATTTATTATTTGCTTTTATGCAATTTAATTATCCTTTTTCTGCTATATTTATTTGTTTTTGATATATGGCAAAGGGGGAGAGATAGGAAAGGAGAGAGTATAAAATTTTTTCTAAATCCAAAATCAAACTCTATCCTTTATTCAAAAAGTACTTAATTCATTTTCAAAAACTTTCTAAGTACTTTAAACTCAAGTTTTCAAAAACCTTCTAAGTACTTTAAACTCAAGTTTTCAAAAAACCTTCTAAGTACTTTAAACTCAAGTTTTCAAAAAACTTTCTAAATACTTTAAACTCAAGTACTTAAAACTGAAGTTTTTGAAATCTTACTAAGTACTTAAAACTGAAGTTTTTGAAATTCTACTAAGTACTTAAAACTGAAGTTTTTGAAATCTTACTAAGTACTTAAAACTGAAGTTTTTGAAATCCTACTAAGTACTTAAGACTGAAGTTTTTGAAAATTTACTAAGTACTTAAAACTAAAGTTTTTTTACTAAGTACTTAAAACTGAAGTTTTCAAAATTTTCCTAAGTACTTAAAATGTAAGTTTTCAAAATTTCACTAAGTACTTAAAACTTAAGTTTTCAAAATTTTCCTAACTTAAGCTGTCTAAGTAGTTTTCCTATAAATATAAACTTTCCAAAGTGCACAATGAAAATTATTTTGAAAAATATCTTTAAAACTTCTGCTAAAAATTATTCTAAGTAAATCCAACTTTAGTAAAAAACCCCACGAACTTTTGAAAAATCTAGGGGGAGATTCCTTCCAGGGGGAGGAAACAAAATTTTATTTTTTAACTTAACTTTTTGAACCAGGGTTGCCATAAATCAAAAAGGGGGAGATTGTTGGTGCAGAAAGCACCCAAGTCGAACCTGTGCTTTGATAATGGCAAAAGGGTTCAAAAGTTAAGGTATAATGTTTATCTAACATGTTACTCAAGTGTGCAGGAAGAGTCCTAGCGAAGGACTGCTAGGCACCTGGCGAAGGAATGCCAGGATACAAAGCCCTAGCGAAGGACTGCTAGGCACCTGGTGAAGGAATGCCAGGATACAAAGACCCAGCGAAGGACTGCTAGGCACCAGGCAAAAGACAGCCTGGGAACCAAGACCTAGCGAAGGACTGCTAAGCACCTGGCGAAGGACTGCTATGCACCGGGCGAAGGATAGCTTGGTATCCAAGACCTGGCAAAGGACTGCTGGGCAAAAGTCCAACCGGAGGAGCCGGTTGGCATCAGGTAAATTCTCCCGAGAGGAGTAGGTGAGGACGTGTTCCCCGTCGAGGGAACAGTAGGCGTCGGTTCGACCTAGGGCTCCATTTTGGAGACCCAAAGTCAGAACCAAGACAGCTAAGGCTGTATAAAACTAACATATTATTGCTTTATGTTGTTTTGGACTAACCCTGGATGCAGGACTGAAGGAACGAGTGTCTGCAGCTCAGAGAGCCTCAAAGGAGAGAGGCAGTAGCTGAGTAGGGCGCCCAGAGTGTCCCGGGCGCCCCCAAGGTGAATACAAAATAGATGAAGCAAAAGAAGTGCTTCGACAACTCATGGGCGGGGTGCCCCCATGCTCCCGAGCGCCCCAGATTGTTCGGGCGCCCCCAGTTCAAGCTAACGAAGCAGAAGCCAGCGAAGCCAACGGATAAGAGTTGACCCGGTCAACCCGGGCACCCCCAGCGTCCAGGGCGCCCCGTCAAAGCCTGATCCTGAGTTTGAAGGGATCAGAGCTGACCGAGAGGAACTCGGATCAGCTGACACGTGGGGGGGGGGGGCGCCCCCGACGTTCCAAGTGCCCCTAGGGGCTATAAAAGGGCCCTCGACCCTAAGGCTTTGCACATCAATTCATCCAACGCATTCACGTTCTTCTGCTCCCGCGCTCTACTCCGGAAACCTCCCGACTCGAGATACAAGCGCCGACGACGTCCCTCTGCTCCAAAAATATAATCTACACCGGACGTCGGTAACGAAGAGCTACTTTAAGTTTACTGTACCATTTCTTGTAATACATTTTGTAAACTGGTTTTGCGCACATATAGAATTGACCGTAGTAAACGGTCAACGACCGTGGGCCTTGGAGTAGGAGCCGACCGCGACTCCGAACCAAGTAAAACTGCTTGCGTCTTTGTGTTGTGATTTAATTTTCCGCTGCGTATGCTCTTATTTTTAATCCGAAAACGATTTACGATATTCAGCCCCCTCTATCATTTCTCTCGATCCAACAGTGAATATCGACCGTGAAAAGCTCTCGCGGAAACTTCGTAGAAAAACTTAGATCGTTCTGAACTTAGAACGTTAGTAGCACAGTGGAAATGTAAATAAACAAAATAAAAGCAATACACAGGGACACAGCAGGATTTATTTATTTGGTTCCCAACCCCCCAGGGTCAGTACGTCCAAGGTCTATGTACTCGGCGTGAGTCCACTATTGGTCTCCTTTCTGGACTTTCCGGAGGCGGAGAAAACCCGTCTTACAGTTTAGAAGTACAAGCACACGTACAAAAAATTAAGTACGGAAAATTAAATGCAAACCGAACAAAACAAAGTTGAAGCTCGGCCGATCTGGACCTCCGAAGTGCCGCGCACTTCCTCCTGGAGCCTCCCGGTCGTAGAGCCTCATCTTTAGCGCGTTGTCATCAGTCAGAATGATCAGAATGGCTTGTAGCAATTGTGTTTGAAGCAGAGGGGTCGAAGCCCCTTTTATAGGCTTCCTACGGGCGTCATGGACGTTGGGGGCGCCCCGATAAACCCGGTCAAACCTTATCCCCGCGTCGACCTCTCCGCAGCTGATAAAACCTTTGACCAGGGTGCCCCGGACCTCTCGGGCGCCCTCATGAAGGCTTATCTGTGTTTCTGACTCGAAACAGCAAACACAGCTTTGAACCCGGGCGCCCCGGACCTCGCGGGCGCCCCGCTTGATGCCTATTATGCCTGCTTCACTTAAACCTATTTTTTACTCTTTGGCTTGGGCGCCCCCAACACCGGGGGTGCCCTAGATGATGGGGGTGCCCCCACTGATGGGGGCGCCCTGCTTCAAGGCTCCAGTTCTTGTTTCGCTTGCTTTGTCTTCCAATCTTGGTACCTGCAAGATACACAAACACAAAGCACATACAATATTAGCTTTAAGGACTTGGTTCGGACTTCGGATCTCCACAAAACCCTAGGTCAAACCGGCGCAAGTTCCCACCCCCAAGAACGTGCCTTTCACCTACTCCTTTCAGGAGACGGTTGCCACCCAGTCCTTCAGGTGGACTTTTGCTTAGCTTTCGATATTTCCGGACCTCGAGACGCCCAAACCCTGACCCGTCTCTACTCCTGTCCTTAGTCATCGCTCAGCTAAGTTGCTCAGTCCCTTGGGCCAAGACTTCATTCCCTAGCAGTCCTTCGCCAGGTGCCTAGCAGCCCTTCGCTAGGTCTTCGTTACCAAGCAGTCCTTCGCCTGGTGCCTAGCAATCCTTCGCCAGGTCTTCGGTACCAAGCAGTCCTTCGCTTGGTGCCTAGCAGTCCTTCACTAGGTCTTAGACTTCTAGCAGCCCTTCGCTAGGTGCCCAGCAGCCCGTCGCCATGTCTTAGGGTTCCGATGCCTAGCAGTCCTTCGCTAGGTGCCCAGCAGCCCTTCGCCAGGTCTTAGGGTTCTGATGCCTAGCAGTCCTTCGCTAGGTGCCTAGCAGCCCTTCGCCAGGTCTTAGGTTTTCGATGCCTAACAGCCCTTCGCTAGGTGCCCAGTAGCCCTTCGCCAGGTTTTAGGGTTTCGATGCCTAGGTTAACTAGGACTTTTCTTCAACTTAGGTTACTTCTCCTTTGCTCCCCTTTGTCTATTCATTGTATCACTGACTTAAGTGTATTTTCAAACATTAAAACACTTAAAGAAGAACATCATTGATGCAACTTGCACCAACAATCTCCCCCTTTTTGATGTTTGACAATAACTTAAGTTAGATTGGTTTAAGGGGCTAACTTACCATCCTTGGGATCAAAAATGAAAAAATATGATATAAGTTTTGAAACTACATTTTTGATTTTTGGGAGAAAATTTTTCTAACTTAAGCACACCTCTCCCCCTTTGTCATACATCAAAAAAACTTTAAGAAAATACTTGCACCAACAATGAAAACTTTTTTTGAAAATACTTAGTGTAAAATTTTTTGAAAGCATTGCATTTTGAATGATATATTGCATTTTTTGAAAAATGCATAATTTTGAAAAAGATGCTATGTACTTTTGAACGATTATGTAATTTTTGAAAAATATAAGTACCTTTGAAAAATGTATTGAATTTTTTGAAAAATTAAGTACTTTTAGAAAATGCATAATTTTTGAAAGAATGCTATTTTAGAAAATATAAATATTATGCATATTTTGCAAGTACTAACTATTTTTGAAAAAGATGAAACTTTGAAAAATACAAGTAATTTTTGAAACTATATTTTACTTGACTAGGTTTCTTTTCCAGTCTGACACAATTCTAGGAAACCTTGTTAACCATAAGGACATTTTCCTAAGTGTCCTGAATATTCTTCAAACTCAAGTAAATATTAACAGAATTTTGCTAAAAAAAATGATAGTACTTTTGAAAATATATGCTAGTGGATTTTGAAAAATGTATGAACTTTTGAAGACCCAATATTTTACATGACTTGGTTTATCTTCGAGTCTGACACCATCCTGGGAAACCTTGTTGACTACAAGGACATTTCCTAATGTCCTGGAAATTCTCCAACCCAAGTAAACATTATTTCAGAAATAATTTCATAAGTCACACAAATTCTAACAAATAGAATAATAGTATTTTGAAAGACTTAGATTTTTAGCAAGATTTTGAAGATATGAAAACATGTTATTAAATAATTCTTTTAATTTGACCTCCCCCTAAACTTGACTCAGTCCTGGGAAGCTTGTTGACCACAAGTACTCTTCCTCTGAGCCTTAAGGTTTGATTCAGATTAAAAAGAAATATTTAACAAAAAATGAATAATTACCAAAAAAAACTTTTCTAAAATTCTTCTTTTGACTCAGACTCCCCCTAAATTTGACACATCCTAGGAGTCCTTAAAGATCATGAAGTGGACCTTTCCTCTGTGTCTTTAGGGTTTATCAAAGTCAAAGAAACAGGTAAATTTTTGAACATATAATTTTTACAACATAAACCCTTTTTGAAAACACAAGTAAGCACAGTTTTCGAAAAGTATTTTTCAAATGATAGTAATGTTTAAAGTGCAGTTTTTGAAAACCATTTCAAAAAAAATGAAAAGCACTCCCCCTGTACCCGATACCGTCTGACTCTATCTAAGTGCCTTAAGGAACTTTAGTGTTGTCCTAAGAGGCTTGTGTCTAATTGTGTGAGTCAAACAATTTTCAAAAGAATATAATTTTTGAAAGCATATACTGTATTGGCAATCAAACAAGCATGAAATCCATACAAATATTATTATGTTGAAGCACTATTTTGAAAAAATATTTTTAGGAAAATATTCTAACAATTTTGGAAAATATTTTTGAAAAATATTTTTCAATTCATTAGTCCTTAACATCTCACCCATTTTAGATGTATCAATACAACAAGCATGATTGCCTTATAGGTGTATTGTGAGATGCTTGAATCATTTTTCTTAATTTATTATTAATTCTAAGATTCAATTGAAGCTTGTGTTAGATTTGAATTTGACAAGAAGTAACTTGAATTTGAATTTCAAAAATTGGCTTCCAGGTCTTGGCGAGGCACTAGGCCTTCTTTGGCCGTAGCCTTATTGGATCATCAACCCTTTCCTTGACAAAGCCTTTTAATGAAATTTCATTTTCAAAATTACTTTTTAAAAAATTCTGGTCTAACTAGTTTGGGTCTTGGATCGGTAGCTTCGGCTAGTTTCACCAGTCTAAAGAGACCAAGTAGTGTATACTTGACCTTATTAGAAGAGGCTTCCCTAACGTACTATCATCTCACCGCCACCCAATACTAGGTTGATCAAGTTTCAATTATTCTTTTTCCTATAGCCGTTCTAATATATGAATAAAATTTAAATATGAATGACATGTCATATATTTAAAAGAAGTAGTAAATGCATGGCATGACAATTATACATGAGTCAAACTAGTCCAAAGCATTTTAATTACGTTTCTAAAGATGTATCAAATTCCCGATTGGATACATGTCGTGTGAACCTGCGAATATGTCAACCCACTTTGACATATTTAATTTTATTAATTGTTGCGGTTTGGGTAAGGTGTTAGTTTAGTTCGAGTTTAATTTATTTAAGATTTAGTTGGATTCAAGTTAATTAAGAATTAGTTGAAGTTTAAATTAATTTGAAATTGATTAATTTGAATTAATTAAGATTGAATTTGAATTTAATTTAGATTTAATTTAAATTTTATTAAGATTTAATTTGAATTTAATTTAGATTTAATTTGTATTTAGTTAAGTTTAATTTGGTTTTAATTAAGATTTAATTTGAATTTAATTTAGATTTAATTTGATTTAATTTAGATTTAATTTAGATTTAATTTGAATTTAATTTAGAATTAATTTGAATTAATTGAATTAATTTGAATTAATTGAATTAATTTGAATTAATTGAATTAATTTGAATTTATTGAATTTATTTGAATTAATTGAATTAATTTGAATTAATTGAATTTATTTGAATTTATTTGAATTAATTTGAATTAATTGATTTTATTTGAATTAATTGAATTTATTTGAATTAAGATAATTTAATTTAATTGGGATTTGAATAATTATGATTTAATTAAATTTAATTGATTTAATTAATATTTAATTAAGATTTAATTGAATTTAATTGATTTATGTATGATTTAATTGAATTTAATTGATTTTATTAAGATTTAATTGTATTTAATTTAATTTGAATTTAAATTTAATTTGAATTTGAATAATTAATTTGAATTTGAATAATTAAGATTTAATGATTAATTAATAGTTGTGGATTTAGGTTCAGCATTTTCATTATTTCGAAAATTTTGACTCATCCTTATTTTTCTTTTCAAATTTCTCTAGTAATTCTGATTTATTTGAACCTTTGTAATTTTTATTAACTATGGCCTTTATCTTAGACAATTCTATCTCCTCCTCAAGATTAGATATTTCAATATTCTCAAAGTAGGTGGAGTAAAATGGACCACTAGTTAAGGTTTTGTAATAACTTTCATGATTATCTATAGTTAAGTTATTATCTAGGTGAATTTCATCTTCAAAATTATCTTCAGAGATAATATCTTCAGAATTAACTTCTGGATTATTTTTAGAATTTTCAAATTCAAATTTAGAGTTATACAATGGATTTTCAAATCTAGGATTATCCTTAAGATTTTTGAATTCAGATTTATCCTTAGGATTTTTTGAATTCAGATTTATTCTTAGGATTTTTGAATTCAGATTTATCCTTAGGATTTTTGAATTCAGATTTATCCTTAGGATTAAATTTGTCTGAAAAATTGTCAGATTTATCTCAATTAAAATTATCAGAATTACAATTATTAGAATTAAAGTTTTGATAATTTTTTTAGAAGTTACTGAATTGATGTTCTGGATTAAATAATTAATTTCTGATATTTTAGTCATATCTGCATTTTCTAATTTGACATGCAAAACATTAATTTTACTATGCAGAAAATCTAATTTATCAGAAAAATTAACTAAGTTATCTAAAGACAGTGCAGGAATTTTGAAACTTTTCGGAACGTAAATTTTATGTACCTTTGTCGGACATTTGTTCTTGTAGTGTCCGTATTTTCCGCACTTGAAGCATTGTACGTGATCTTTATTTTTCCGGACTCCTGGCGCTGGTGCCCCCTTTGCCGCCGGTGATGTAGACCGAATTTTATGAGTAGGGCACTGATTTTTATAGTGCCCTCTCTCCCTGCATGTGAAGCACGTGATATGAAATTTAAAAACAGATATTTAAATAAAATATACCTGATTCACCCCTGAGCTCCCCCTCAACTCCTGGCGTCGTTGCTCCGTCGGCGGTTAGTCCGGTGAAGAGCGGCTCGGCTCTGATACCAATTGTAGGACCGGTGCCGTCGATAGAGGGGGGTGAATATCGACCGTGAAAAGCTCTCGTGGAAACTTCGTAGAAAAACTCGGATCGTTCTGAACTTAGAACGTTAGTAGCATAGTGGAAAAGTAAATAAACAAAATAAAAGCAATACACAGGGACACAGCGGGATTTATTTACTTAGTTCCCAACCCCCCAGGGTCAGTACGTCCTAGGCCTATATACTCGGCGTGAGTCCATGATAGGCCCGAAATACTAGATTAAATTGTCACGAAAGTGTGGGACCATCAGAATTTAAATGTATATGAATGCTGGAAACCCTTTTTACAATCAAAATCTGAAAATGTAATATAGGGGCCACAGGTCGTATTTTTTCTCGAGGCTAGTTATAGTGTTTGATTCGAGCTTGGTTTATGTGTCATTTATGTTTTGGGTTTCAAAGAAATAAATTTGGTTTTGGGTTATAATTGAAATTGAAATTGCAATGGAAAGAGAAGATTTAGCTAATAAACTACGCAAAAGGATGGTAACAACTAACTCAACCAATGGAAAACCTAATTAAAGCACTTACAAAGTTTTTGGCAACTATTTTCTGATTTCAACACAAAACGAAATGCTATGCAATGAAGTAAGGCAGTGATGGGAGTTTTCGAAAACAAACAAGCTTGCAACAATCACTAACATGCGAAATTAAGAAAATCCACAAACAACTTAACTCAATTAGCTACAATATATTTGGAAACCAACCACTGCCAATCAAATTCAGATATGAGTGAGAGCAAGCTTATTGAATTCAAACACAATCATATGCCACAAAAACAAACTAAATTCGGATGCAAAAAGATTAAAATCAATTGGCACACAAGAGACAACTCTTTGTGCCAAAAGTTAACTCTAAATTCGGAAATAAGTGATCTTCCAACTCAACTTTTCTTTTCTTTTTAAAACTGATTGGTTCGATTGGGAAACAAAGATATTAGGACAAAACTAAGCAAGATTCTGTAAAGGAATTGAAACTGAGATCAAAACTAGAGAAACAAAGAAAATTCAAAAATGAAAAGAGCTGCAATTTTAGATGCAAAATTGAAAAGATTAGCTACTGATTTTTTTTTCTGTTTTCGCAATAGCTTAAAGGCTGAGCTAGCTAACACAAACTGAGTACAAGTAACTAATCTAGGAGCAAAGAAGTTTAAACTAGCAATTACTTAACAAAACTAATGAAAGGGAATGAAAATTCTGAAAAAAAAACAGCAACTACACTTGGCACGCTGCAATTCAGATTTGGCACGCAAGAAATACAATAGAAACTAGTTGAAACTTATCTGAAAATTCACTACACAAGCTCATAAACTAACTAACTTGAAGAATTAAATCCTAATTAAGCTCAAACAATTCAGAATTTACTAACTAAGACAGCTGAAAACTAAAATTGCAGAAACAGAACAGTGCAGTAATCCAATTACAGCTACAAAACTTGGAAATTAAGGACCTAAGCTACTCCTCAACCCTTCTCCAACTCAAGAACTCCTTGGTCATCAATCAAGAGTGAACTTCGGACTCGCAAGCTCAACAAATCAGTGAAGATACGTCTCTGCTACTGAAACAGATCAAATCCTGCTCAAACTGAAATTAGCTTCCGAATTCATCAAACTCGCTGTGGTGGCTTGCGATTTGGATTAGGGCATGACCGAAACCTTCCAGGGAACCCCTCTGGTCAGCTCGGATGCAGTGGAAATGGAGCACAGCTGAGCTCGCTGAATTCGAGTAGTGAATCTGCTAAAACCTCACGCAGCTTCACTATTGAGCACAAATCCAATCTGAAACCTCTCTGAGACTCTCTTCACTGACCTAGCCCTTGCTCTGATGATGGATTGAGTGACCGCGCCTTCAATTGGATGAAAAATGGAAGAAAACGATGAAGAAAATGAAGAACTCGACTGTTGCGGCGAAGACGCGATGGTGGAAGAAGCTGCGTGATTTTTCCTTAAGTAATAACCAATGGACGGCTGTGATTGATCCACTTCAATCCAACGGCTGATCTTGGTCTGATTTGAGCCAAACTTTGATGATGATGATCTGGGGTCAGGATCTGGCTTGTGGTAGCTCGGATCCTCCAGATTTGCAACGGATGGTCCAGATCAAGCTAATCTTTGAATGGATGATCTAGAGCCCTCCAAGCTTGATCCAACGGTTGATTGAGCTCTGATTGGGATGAAACCTTCAGATCTTGATCAGGGTGCTTGATCAACCCTAGCCCTAGCTCAGATTGCTTCAGATGATCCCGGATGGCTCAGATCTAGCCGCTCTTGAATCGGACGACCCAGATTAAATCATAATCTTGATAATTCGATCCGGGTCACTTCCGACTCAAGTTTGACCCAATATGCCCTAGGTCCTTGAACCTTTGATGCCTACAAAAATAGATCAAGAATTTAGTGGCCAAATAATCCAATTTAATGCAAATTTGCAATTTAGTCCAAAATAAGAGTAAGTTCTAAAACCTAGGGCAATTTCACAATTTTAGCAATAAAAATATAGGTCAAACATGGATTTAAGCAGCTCAAATAATCAGTAAAATAGTATTTATCAACTCTCCCACACTTGAGCTTGAGCGTCTCGCGAAAATAGTAAATATGTATCCCCTAGATTTACTTAGGCATAATTAGAAACAATTGAAAAGAAATTACCTAGGGTTGTCAATTCTCATAAATCTAAGCCCTATGGATTAGTATCTTGTCCTTAAATCAACAACTTAGCCTTTTCATCCATCATGAGTCATTGAGATGAATCTAACTCATAGCCTTTCAAGGAAGATTTTGGTAGCTCTCTCCTTAAGTTCTAACTTGATGAGGGAAGTGGAGCTCACTCAAACACACATGCTTCTTGCACTACCATAGGCTTGCTTATTATCTACTCTCCGCCATTAATCATGATTAGGATTCACATCTATAAAAACAATTGAAAAATAGAGAATATGGTGAAAAATGGAACAAAAGCCAAGAAAAATGGAAAAATAGATAAAGTGGAAGACTTGAGTGCTTGGGGATATTTTTGATGCTCTTTGCTCTCCATGCAGTCCCCTAATGATCTCAAAAGTGTTGTGAAGTCAAACTTGAATAGATTCCTTTTATTTGGATGAAAAATCCTTCCTTGATTTCCTTGTGCCAAGTTTCCCTATTGCGTGCCAACTTGATTTTGCTTTTCTTTTCTCATTCTTCTTTTTCTTCCTTCTTTCTTTCTAGTAAATTCAGAGTGTAGTGATGCAAGGCTTGGATTTGGATGAGATCAATCCCATTTTCTTCATGTTGCCGAAATTCTAATTTTGTGCCAACTCTATCTTTGCTCTCTTCTTTTTTTTTTTTTTTTGCTCTTAAAGCTTCTAATGTGCACTTGGAGCTCTGCGGTATTGAATTTGCATACTAGATCTTGAAACCTTAAATGACAATTAGGAAGTTAGATGCTCCAAATGTAATCTCCACTAACCATCTCTTACAATCTCCTTTTTGACACACTCTTCCTTCAAGTTGGTACTCTTCTTCTTCCATTCTTTTTTTTTCTTTCTTCTTCTATTCAGCTGCAAATTCATTTCTGCTTCCTTTTCCTCTAGTGGAGTCAAAAAGATAGTGGGACAAAGATGTAATTCTGATGAGAAGCCTCTCACTAAATTCATGAGGCCAAAATTCCCTTGGGTGCCCCTTTATCTCTTTTGTTTCCTTCTTTTTCTTTTCTGCTCTTCTTCGAAACTTCTAGCCCATTTGTTTTTCTTAGATCTGAAATTGAATGTGCACCTCCAACATCAGATACAAATCTTGACTTCCCAACTTTTGAGCCAAACCATTTTCTATCCAACTAGCAGAAAAATTTTTTCTTTGGCACAACTCACTCACTTGGCACAGATTTTTGCATCACTTCCAGATATGTCCAGCTGCTGTTCAGCTTATCATCAGCTTCAGTTCATCCTTCCAGCACTCGGTAGCAACCTTTTCAGGCTGTTCAAATTTCTTCAGCCTTCTTAATCAGTCTTAATGCAGAATTTACAGCCTTGAAAATTTAATATCCAGCTCATCTTGATACCAACTGCACAAAAAGGTATTGTTGATTTCATCTTTTGCTTGCTCTCAGCTTGTGCTCAGCCTTTCTCAGATTCTTCCTTACATTTGTTAACTGTCCACAGCAGCTCTCCTTTTACTGCAATTTCTGAATTGTTTTGTTTCAAGTTTCAGCTTCATGCACTAAATTTCGGAATTCACAATCATCCAGTTCTTCATCCTTGCAAACATCTGATTACTTTACAGCAGTAGCATCAAATGGATCAGATTTCTTCACAGATTTCATCTTCAATCCTTTAAGATTATTCAACACTTTGCAGCTTACTCATTTCAGCAACTATCCTTGCAATCCAGCTCAGATTTTTAGCTGCAGAATTCCCTGCATTTCCCTGCTTCAAAAAACTTCAATTCAGCCTCCATTCCTACTGATTTCTCAGCTTCATTTCAGACTTTGGCTTGTATCATTCATCAGCTCTAAGATTCTGCACTCGACAGATTACAAGCAGTGCAGTTTTTCAGCCTTTTGGTCAGATCTTGCTCAAACTTCAACCGAATTCACTTGGCAATGAATTTCTGCATTTGGTTCACAGTAATACAGCTGCAAATCATTCCATTTCTAGGTCAGTAGATTGAATTTCCAGCTTGTTTTCAGATTGTACAACTGAAACATTATAATTCCTTCATATCAGTTGACATCTAGACATTGTCGAGTGGTATTTCATTCCATTGTAAAGCCTTGGCACAGAATTTTGCATCACTTTGATGGTTGCGTGCCACTTAGACTTTGGCACACCCTTCTTCTTCATCCATCGAATTCAGCTTGGCACAAATAATTTCTTGGATCTTCAAATTATAATCAAGAATCTAAATGCCTCCATTGGCTCCATCTTCAACCATTTCTTGCATCATTTTTGACTCCAAACATCACTCAAACTCATCTTTGGCACATGAAAATTTTTTTTTTCCGAGTTGAAATGCATCATTGATAAAAATTGCTTCCAAATCACCAATCACTCCCCCACACTTAATTCTTTGTCCGTCTCGGGCAAAATAGCATCAAGAAAACATCCCAAGCAAATAAATCCATAGAAAAATTAGGGTTAAGATTAGGAATAAGGAAAAACAATTAAAAAGAGTATGTATCAAGTATGATCATGGAAAAAGGGAAACAATATAATTAGTCTTCATAGATGTGATCCAATCAACGAGATATGGTTTTGAAAGAACCTAGGCAAGTTCTAGAGCACAATAACATGTATGTGTCACAAAATAAGGCTAATCTCACTAGGTAAAAATAATCCATCTCAAATCCTCAATTAAGAATCCAAAACAAAATCGTACTCAAGCATCCAAGATATCATCCATGAACTCAAACCCTAAGTTTTGACAACCAAATTTAATTTATTTTCAAAAGATGTGAAACATTGAATTATTTCAATAGTTTCAAATTTTGTGTCAATCTTTGGAAATGAAGGTTATTTTCATGTAAAATTATTTTTCCTTGATAGTATATGTCATAAATAATGTCTACACAAAATTTCACGATTTTTCAAATTTTGTAGAATTATTTAGGAGTTTCTGAAATTCAGACTGAATTTATTTTCAGAAATCAGAAATACCCAATCGATTGGCCAATCGATTGGGAGATCCTATCTGCGAGCACAGAAGCTCGCGTAATCGATCCGTTGATCGATTAAGGGCAGTCGTAATCGATCAGTTGATCGATTAAGGCATAGCCTAATCGATTGGTTCCCAACACCAATCGATTGATGAGACTGAAATTGTCTATTTTCAGTCCAATAACCCATTTTTGAGTAACCAAACAATCCCTAGACCCTTGAATTACTTTCATAGGTATATTTGGTTAAATTTCATTGTGAAATCAGAAGAGGGATAGTTTTGGTGAAAACTATAGGGTTAAGGAGAGGTTGTGATTCAAGTTTTGAATTACAAAATCTCATAACCTTGAGTTGAGATTTCCTAAAGTTTTAGGAACTTAAAAATCATTGTTGGTGCAATGATGGAGGGTTAGAGCATGTTTTGAGGGGGAGGTCTTCCTTTAAAACATGTGTTTGAATTTTTATTTTTGGGATAAGTGAAAGAATGACAATTGAAAATCTTCATTATGATGAATGCTCCAGGATGAGCATAGGTTCAAATGGAAGGTGTGGGACTTTCATTGAGCAAGCCTTTGACCATATAGACTCTCAGGGAGAGTTTTTTTTTTGATGTATGTCAAAGGGGGAGAAATTGAAAGGCTAATAGGGATTAGTCTTTCTCAAACATATTGTCAAACATCAAAAAGGGGGAGATTGTTGGTGCAATCTTGGTTAGGTCAGGGTTGACCTAGGTTGACTAGGCTCGGGTGAGCCGATGTCTTATGTTTGGATGTTTCTATGTTTGATAATTATGTTTGAATGTCGTATGATGTCAAGTGGGTCAAGGTTGACTGGAGACTTGACCAGGTGAAGTCCAGGTGGATCGAGGAGATCGCACGCTGGCATGGGAAAAGACCTAGTGGGACTAGGTGAAGTCCAGGTGTATCGGGGAGATCGCACGCTGGTATGGGAAAAGACCTAGTGGGACTAGGCACACCTAGTGGGACTAGGTGAAGTCCAGGTGGATCAGGGAGATCACATGCTAGCAATGGGAAAAGACCTAGTGAGACTGGGTGAAGTCCAAGTGGATTGGGTAGATCGCACGCCGGCAAGGTGGAAGTCTAGCGAGAGACTAGACCTAACTCGAGGGTTAGGCAAACCTGGTTGGGAATCAGGTTAAGTCCTAGTTGAGAGTTAGGATGGAGAAATCCAGGTTGGTCAAAGGGGTTGACCGAGAAATCTAGGTTGGTCAAAGGGGTTGACCGTGAACATAAGTTAGGTTGGACTCAATCGATTGGGAGATCGATTGGGTTGTTGTCTCGCGAGAATAGAAAGGATCTTAATCAATTGGATAATTGATTAAGAAGGTCTTAATCAATTGGGTAATTGATTAAGAAGGATCTTAATCAATTGGGTAATTGATTAAGAAGGACCGTAATCAATTAAGTAATTGATTAAGAAGGACCGTAATCGATTGGGTAATCGATTAAGAGAGTTTTGTTGCGAGAACAGAAGGTGGATGAATCGATTGGGTAATCGATTCAACCTTCCCTTAATCGATTGGTCAATCGATTAAGGGCACTTAATCGATTGGCTAATTGATTAAGGTTCAAAAACTAGCCGTTGAACGACTAAGTCTACATGGTAATTGATTGGGTAATCGATTAGGAAACCCTAGGCGTCGGGTATAAGGGTTTTCACGCAGGTTTTGAGCCACAACTCTTCTCCCCTTCTTCTCCTTCATCAGGGCCATTTCAAGGGAAGCCTTGGAGGATATTACTGCTGCATTTCCAAGGTTCTAGAGGCAATCACAAGCTTGAAGATAGCAAGGAAAGCAAAGCTTGAGCTTATCATTGTAAATCTTGTAAGATTTCATTTTGTATTTGCTTAGATTCTTGTTGTATCTCATTGGAAGCTTGTAAGAGGTTTCTCCACCTCAAGAAGGAGATCTTTCATAGTGTATGAGAGAGTGAGGAGAGTGGATCCTTGGATTAGTCACCCGTCCGGGGAGGAAACCAAGTAAATCCTTAGTGTTAGCGTTTGCTCGAGTCTTCCACCGTGACAAATCATCACGGAGCAAATCGGAGCTAATCATGCCCCCTCTAGCTCTCCTACCAGTCCCAACATTTTCAAGGAGGAGTTCTCTTTCTCAAGCTTTTCAACTTGAGTAGAGGTTCCTTCTTGAACCTTCTCAGTCAAAGATCTAGAGTCAGCGCCCTCTTTCAGCAGTTTTACTTCCTGTCGGAGAGACTCGACTCGAATTTTGGCTTTCACCAAGTTACTAGATAGGTAAGCAATTAATTCTGCTAATTCAGCTTTAGAATAACCACTTACAGTTATTTTGCCGTCTTCCGAAATGGTGAGCTATCTGTCATCCGTTTCCGATTCTGATCCGGTGTCGATTTCTTCCGAAGCAGTCAAGGCGAGCAGGTTCGATTGTGGGGCCTCTTCTTCTTCTTCGGAGGAAGACTCGTCCCACGTGGCTTGAAAGGCCTTCTTCCTTCTTGTCTTCTTGGCTTCTTTCAGATTAGGGCACTCCAATTTATAGTGTCCCTTCTTGTTGTATTCGTAGCACGTTATGTTGGATTTGGTCTTGGATGGTTCGGTTGGATCTTCCTTCTTTCGGCTGACTTTTCTTCTATTGGTCTGATGCTTCAATTCCTTATAGGAGTCCCGGGCTAGCCGAACCAGCTTGGGTCGATCCCCTTCGCTGTCTTCTAAGTCTGAGTCTGAGTCAGACTCGGGTGCAGGTTCAGGCTTCTTCTTGACCACCTTTCCTGTTTTGCTTGCAACAAAAGTAATGTCTTTCTCGGCTAAGGTGCAGTTAGTCTGCTCATGTAATTCAACTTCAGAAAATAATTCGTCTAATTTAATTTTAGAAAAGTCCCTTGAAACTTTGTACGCATCTACTATAGATGCCCATAAAGTATTTCTCGGGAAGGCGTTTTGGGTATACCTGATAAGGTCACGGTTTTCTACCTTGTGACCTATTGTATGTAGACTGTTCATCAACTCCTGGATTCTGGCGTGGATCTAGGCTGCTGACTCGCCGTCGTTCATTTTGATTGTGTATAACTTGTTCAGCAATAGGTCCCTCTTGCTGATTCGGGTGTCGGAGGTTCCTTTGTGCAGTTCGATTAACTTACCCCAGAGTTCCTTCGCAATGTTGAAGGGTCCCACTCGGTTCAGCTCTTCTTTGGTTAGTCCGCATTGGAGTGTCTGGGTCGCCTTTGCATCAGCCTCGATCTTCTTTTTCAGCGAGGCATCCCATTCTGTGTAAGGTTGTGCCACTCCTTCAGCATTTTTCAGGATTTCCAGACCAGATTGGATTATGATCTACATGTCCACCTTAGTTTTCAGGTGGACTTCCATCCGACTCTTCCAGTAGGAGAAGTCTTCTCCACTGAAGAGTGGTGGTCTGGCTGTACTGAAACCCTCTTGCATGGCCATTTAGATTTTCTGAAATAATAACAAAAAAAAATTGTCCCAAGACTTGGTCTTGGATTAATAGTGCGGGAATAAGATATTTAAAAGAAGCGATCGAGTGGTGTTGCACCAACCTCAATTAACGAGAAAAATTCGATCGAAAAAGAAATTAAAAATTTCGTAAAAATCCGAAAAACTCCCAAATTGGTGGTTGCACCAAATTTGAGCTACCCCGCTCTGATACCACTTGTTGGATCAAGAGAAACGATAGAGAGGGGGTGAATATCTTTAAAACATTTTTTTTGGATTAAAGAAACAGTAAATGCAGTGGAAACAAAAACTATCACACAGAAACACAAGTATTTTACTTGGTTCGGAGTCGCGGTCGGCTCCTACTCCAAGGCCCACGGTCCATGATCATTTACTTTGGGCAATACTATAATCGCGCAAAAATAGTTTACAATTTGAGTACAGAAATATTGCAGTAAATGAAACTAATTATACTTTTCGTTACCGACGTCCGATGTGGATCGTATTTCGAAGCAGAGGGACGTCGTCGGTGCTAGAATCTCGAAATCAGAGTTTGCCGGGGCATAGCGCTTGAACAAAAAGCTTTGGAGCGTATGAAAACTGTGTTTTTGAAGCCTTGGGGTCGAGCCCCTTTTATAGTGCTCCTGGGGCTCTTGGGACGTCGGGGGCGCCTGACACGTGCCTTCATCTGCGGAAAACTCAATCTGTAACTTGGTTAGCGCTTATCCCCTTCGACTCGGCCTCTGGAGCTGACTGGGGCGCCCGGGACCTCCTCGGCGCCTAGCATGACTTGGTCTGCTGGCTTCGTGGCTGATTTGCTTCGCTTACTTCTTTGGCTTTGACCTTGGGCGCTCGACACCTCCCGGGCGCCTAGCCCAGTGTGATTTCGAAGCGTTCTTGCTTCTTTGCTGTTTTGGCTTTGACCTTGGGTGCCCGGGACCTCCCGGGCGCCTAACCCAGTTTCATACCCCCTTCCTTTGGGGAGTTCTGAGCTGCAGAAACACACTCCTTCGGTCCCTGCAACCATGGTTAGTTCCAAACCAAACAAAGAAAGAAAGTTAGTCAATATTTATAGCCGTAGCTGTCTTGGTTCTGACTTCAAGTCTCCCAAATGGAACCCTAGGTCGAACCGACGCCTAATGTTCCCTCGACAGGGAACGCATCCTCACCTACTCCTCTCAGGTGAGTTTACCTTTTGCCAACCGGCTCATCCGGTTGGACTTTTGCCCAATCCACCTGACCAGGTCTTCGTGGCCAACTTCCGGTCAGGTCTTCGGTGCCCAGCCCCTTGCCAGGACTTCGTGCCCAGTCCTCGACCAGGACTTCTTTGCCCAGCCCTTTGCCAGGACTTCTTGCCCAGTCCTCGACCAAGACTTCTTTCCCTAGTGTACCTAGGGCTTCTTCCTGCACACTTAGTAATCAAATTAGACCACAATAACATCTTAACTTCTGAACCCTTTGCCATTATCAAAACCCAGGTTTGACTTAGGTGCTACCTGCACCAACAGGAGCTTCTTTCCGTGCTTGTCTCTTGGAATTTCAAAGGTCTCCTCTAGCACCACCATGCACTCCCAATCCATTCCAAGCCAAGTCTTCATTCTTGTTTTCCAATAATCAAAGTCTTCATGATCGTAGGATCATGGAATGTTGATATCATCCCCCAACTTGTCTTCCATCATTTTTCTCCTCTAGCTTGTGCTCCTTTGACGCTTATTCCAACAAGAGCGTTCCTTCGCTCTGATACCACTTGTTAGATCGTTGTTGTCTTGCTAGAGGGGGGGTGAATAGCAACTTTCGGTTTTCTTCCTACAATTGTTAGTGTGCAAGCGAAAACAATAACTAAAAACAACAAGGAACACACCTATTTACGTGGTTCGGAGATAAAAACTCCTACTCCACGGCTGCCCGTAAGGTGGGTGATCCCTAATCCGTCAGTGGATGATTCCCCGGAGCACCTCCGGCCAGATCTTGTAGCTCCTTGTGGGTGGAGAAACCTCATCACAATTTTTAGACACACAACAGGCTACTAACTCACTCTATCCAAGCAAGTTTCGCCAAGAAACAGTAGCCTTAAACGAGCTCCTTTAAATAGAGCTCAAGTACTAACTGGCCGCTACTAGTCGACTGCCCCTGGGGCAGTCGACTGGTCCCACTCATATTTGACTGTTACAGCCAACGTTCGAATCACCAACCATTACCAGTCGACTGCCCCTGAGGTAGTCGACTGGTCCTTCCCTAAGCCTAGGGTTACCTTTCCCGAGTACATTTCTCTCCGCACTCGAACCCTCCCGGCTTAGTTCCCGAGTACAAACACTCACACTCGGACCCTCACAACTTGGTTGACTCTTCAATCCGCAGTCTCGATCTGTTGCCTTCACACCCTCTTCGTCTTCGGCCCCTGTCCCTCGGATGCGCACACAAGCCTCCAGCTTGCCTCCATGCCATCCTTCACGCATGCCTCGAAGTCCCCATCCCTCGGCTCATCGTCTCTGCCCATGGTCCCTCGGATACGCACATAAGCCTCCAGCTTGCCTCCATGTCACCCTTCACCTGAAGACATCCAACCAAGTCTATGTGTACCTGCACACCTGCACACTCACATACACATATTAGTCCAACAACAAACCCTAACTTAATCATATTGACTACACACATTAAAACCTATGATCTCCCAAATCATACTTGGGCCGATTGCCCCAACAACAAGGTGGAATCCTAATGCCATCAATTAGTTCCTTTACCTTGGCATGCAATTGATCAACTGACTGTCCGTCTTCCATTCGAAGATTGGTAAGTTGGCTTCGTAGGATGTCTCATTGCGCCAGTTTTGCCTCTGAGGTGCCTTCGTACAATTCCAGGAACTTTTCCCAAAGTTTGTTCACCGAGTTGTACTTCCCGATTCGATTGACATCTTGTTCGGGGAGGACGATCAGTAGATGGAATTTCGCCTTTCCGTTTGCCATTGCGTCAGCTTGCTCCTTTTTGTTCTAGGAAATAGGTTCCTTGATTTTACCTTCGCAATCTTTCAGAGTTGAAAATTTATTTTTCATTGTTAATAATAATTCATAATTAGTAGCAAAAATTATCTTCATTTTTCTTTTCCATGGTGCGAGCTCCCCCTCAAACTTCGGTGGGTAGATCACTGGTCCAACCATTCTTTAAAATTTACTGTAGTTGGCAGTTAGTCTTTCTGTGGCATCCTGGCTCTAATACCACTTGTCGGGTCGAGGTCGATCGACAAGAGGGGGGTGAATTGCCGCTGTAAAATAAAAATCAATCTTTTGTGCGGTCTCACAAAGAATTTAGATTAGTTGCAAAAATCAGCTAAAACAAATATAAACTAATTAAACTAATAAAAGGCTAAGACATAGAGATTTACTTGGTTACAACCTAGGTGGTTGCTAATCCAAGACGACTGAAGCTCACTATCAAAATCTCTTTCTGGCGGAGAAGCCTTTTACAGACTTTGAAGCACAAGATAGAAGATAACTAATAACTGAATTGTTTGCAGTTGATAGATCATTGGAAATTGAGCTCTAGGGGCCTATTTATAGCCCCGGTCAAAGTTATCCGTTTCCTGACGTGGCACTTATAGGGCGCCCGAGTGCTCTTGGGCACCTGACAGGTGGCTTAATAATTATCCAGTGTGCATCATTCGCAAACAGCTAAAATAGCCTCTCGGGCGCCTGTATGAACATGGGTGCCTGAGTGCTCGGGCGCCTAGTGCTCGGGAGCACTCGGGCGCTCGAGAGCATAGGCGCCCGTATGCTCATGGGCACCCGAGAGTGGGTCTTTTGGTCAGCAACCGCTGACCACTCTCCAGCGTGACTTCCGGTCTTCTTGGGTGATTTCTGGTCAACCGGAGTTAGGCTCACCCGAACCTGACTCTGGCCTTTCGCCTCTCGACCGTCCTTCCTTCCGGCTTCTCGTCCCTCGGACATCGCGCACGTCCTTCTCGCTCTACTGGTGTACTCTTCTATAGTTTCAACATCCCTCGAATGTACCGAGCCGGTTGGCTCACTTCTCCATGCAATCCTTCTTGTCCATTACGTCTTATGCTCGACTTCCTCCGCTCCTAAGTTCCTACACACTTAGACAGAGGGATCAAAAACCAACAAGACCTAACTTAACTTGGTTGATCACATCAAAACTAACCAGGGCACCAACACATCCAAGGTTTGATGTTTGTTTAACAATGTATTTAATAGAATTTAGTCAGAGTAGACCTAGACAAGTGAAAAATCTCATCAGGTTTAGGTTAAATAGATGACTAGTAAAGTGAGAAGTATAGCCAGGTCAACATTAACCGAATGACCAATAAGGAAAAACTCCAGTCAGGTCAAAGTTAACCGAATAATAGATAAAGGTAGAAGTCTTGATAGGTCAATGTTAACCTAGGCAATGGTACAAGTTCTAACAAATTAAGGTTAAACTAGACAAAGAAAAAGTTCAGGTAGTCAAGGGTGACCGAATGTTTTGCAAGAAAAAAACCTAGAGGAGCGGATCTTGAATGGTTAAAAGTCTTGGAGGAGTGAACCCAAAGGAATTAACCTTAGGTAGTAAAAAGTCTTAGAGGAATGAACTCTAAGCAAAGAAAAACCCCTAAGGGAGTAAACCCTAGGCAGTGAAAAGTTTTGGAGAACTAAACTTAAAGCAAAGGGAAAATCCTAGAGGAGTGAAAAATCTTGGGCTAGTGAACTTTAAGCAAGAGTGACCGAAACAATATATTGCGGGAAAGTCTATTCATTATAGTATACTATTATATTTATTACTTTTGTCTGTTGTGCTATCTTGGTTTTGCAGGAAAGTCTTAGTGGATCAGGTTCATCAGACACTAAGCAGGAGAAAATCCAAATAAGTCAAATGGACCAGATATTTGGCAGGTAAGTAAAGTAAGAAACTGGAGAAGAGAAGTCCTTCAAAAAAAACAATGTATAAGACGTGTTCCCATTTTGAAAATAACCTTAGGTATTGATCCAACTAAAGAAAACAATGAAAGTTTTTAAGTCAAGATTAGACAATCGTAACTGTTAAAATTCATTCATGTATAATCATATATTTCTAACTCTATTTTGCAAGTCTATTATTGATATTCTTATTATGCTAACTTTGTTTTGCAGAAAGCAAAGTTTGGTTGGTCGAAAGGTTCGTTTGATCGAATAGGGTGGTTGATCAACCGAACTAGGCAAATAAGCACAACCAAATTACGATCAAGCCCAAGAAGAAGATGAGCATTCAGTCGACTGATTGTGAGGATTAGTCGACCAAACAAGTATGGAAAGTGTGGAATGGATATGGTCAAATCAAACAGTAAAGGAAACCCCTGGGGTTCAGTTGACGAGCAGATCAAATTAGAGCAAAGACGGAAAGAAGAGGGACTAGCTGCCTAATAGAAGGATTAGTTGACTAGAAGGGGTTTAGTTGACTAATCATTTTCCAGTCGACTGAATCAAGCCTATAAAAGAAGTCTCGAAATCTTAAGCTTCGTAGAACTTTATTGGATTGCCCATTTGAAAATGGTTAGTTTTGTCACACAAACATAACTTTTTCCTTAACTATTGTGCCTTTTAGACTACAAATGCAGTGGCAACATATCAATTGTCATGCCCTCAGGGCCCATGGGCTCATGCTTACTCCAAAAATGAGTAATATCTCCCCTGTACGGTAGACAATCTAAATCATTTATACATACAATCTCACCTTAAATATAGATAAAACTCAACCAACACGGGTGGCAGCTAACATAAAGTAACTTCACAACCAGGAAGTATAGAAAATAGTACAAACAAGAAATCATATATACCAATCAAAACTCAAATCCAACGAAAAGCATACCAAGAATAAATATAACTCCACTCAAACTAAATATAATTCTACTGAATATAAAGAACAATTTAATAAAGAAAATACGGAAGAACACCAAAATGCTTGACACTATGAGACTGACAACTGGATCCTCTCCTGGCTCCAAGTGATACATCTATCAACTATCTAAAATAGAATTAGATGTAGGGGTGGTGAGTCTGGGCGGACTCTATGGGTAATCATATAGTTAAACACATAGCATATAAAAGATACAACAAGCAAGTAGAAGTAATAGTATACAGTCTCCGAAACAGAATAACATATATACATTGTAAAACTGAATGAATGATACAATAAAATGCATCTTTGAGACTTCTTTCAAATGCAATAAATCATAGATGTATGTCAATCAAATGCAATAATCATAGCTCATATAAATCCAACAAATACAATAAAATGCAAGATGCAATAAATGCACATGATGCAATAGCATGTGTCACTCCTGATGTCAGTCAAGCCTCCATCACATCATATCTCTGAGGTCGAGTGGGTAGGGTTATGACAACTGTACACACTTCAACAACTACCACTACTATAAGTGGTTGAGCGGACAGGATGTTAGGGAGCCAACAACTCCAAAATCCCAAGAAAATGGAGAACCACCAGCAGCTCAACTATCCCTCGTAAACAATGGAGAGGGTGTCAACTGCTTGCCTCAACTCCAACATTCACTACTCATGAGTGGTCGAGTGTGGTACAACAGGGCGGTTGCTCGCATTCTAACAACTACCGCTATCCCTGAGTAGTTAACTGGGCAGAAAACTATATGACTGACTACGAGCTTAACCATAATGAAGTTGATGTTCGCCAGCATGCAATTATACAGATATAGGGCATATTACTAATATACACAATCAACCAGGTCACAACTATACAATGATGTGATAAATAAATACCAAAATCAATAAACGTACAATTAATCTACTAGATAAGGTATATCCAATATCAACCAAATCTTAGTTATGTTTAATGATCATTACTAAGTACTCGCATACAAGCGGCACTTTATAGATCAGGAAATCAACAAGTGAGACTGTATGGACATAAATTTGATTAGCTTAAAGATTAAGCAACGAAAGTATCAAATGATGATATCAATAAGAACAAGGATAAGATAAAGCAACCTACTCGAAAATAAAATAGTCATGTATTTAAGTTCAAAACACTACATATACAAAGAAGTATCCGCCTTATAAATGTGGTGTGTGTATTGGAGAGAATAACCCATGATCAAACACGCGTAACTAGTCAAAGTCTTGCGCCAAATATAAGGTTTAGCTATTTATATGATTAATAAAATAGCTAAATTAACTACTAACATAATTAAATCTAACCCTAATTCAACCTCTAGAGAAGCTCACAACACTTCCTTCTTCAACCCAAAAGCCAATCCAACACATAAGAACTTTACAACTACACTGAACCCATTTCATCCACACAACATCCCACATCAACAACTATTACAAGACCGATTAAAACATGTTTAAACTGAGTAAAAATATAAGTTACAACAACTGAACAGTAAAACATCAAAACCAACTCATGATTAACATTCTGAGGTATAAATCTAAATCTGTAACCCAAGCAAACAAACCTCCCAAATCAAAATCACAATTGAAATATACTCCAATGGAATCTCTCAGCCACAACCAAAAACCAAGTAGCACCATCCACAAACTCAAATCGATTTCAAACCCCTACTACAACAACTCACGGTATAGACCCCAAACAAAACAAAGCACTCCCTTTCCCAAATACTCTTGGCAAGGAACAAGAAAAAAAGGAAAAAACAACATGACAAAAACAAAAAAAAAAATCCAGCACCGATCAAACCCCAATTCGAATCCAAATACTACCATCCATCCTATGTTAACTACCATTTAAGAACAATCTCAAACAATCAACCCTTACCTGAAATTTTACGCCGATATAACGCTTCGTTCAAAAATCAGCAAGACCAACCACAACAAGGAGTGCTTGGCAACGGGGGAGAAGCAAGAAGAAAGGATCGCTGGCGCCGATCGAGTGAGAAGGAGGAGGAGATTCTGGTAACGTCAATCACACGGAGAGGAGATGGGAAAAGGCTTCGCTCATGTAGAGAAGGAAACTGCATGACTGCGGTTAGCAAGACCAACCACAACAAGGAGTGCTTGGCAACGGGGAAGGAGGAAGAGGTAAGGATCGCCGGCACCGGTCGAGTGCGAAGGAGGAGGAGATTCTGGTAACGTCGATCACACAGAGAGGAGATGGGAAAAGGCTTCGCTCATGTGGAGTAGGAAACCGCACGACTGTGGTTTTGGCGAAGAGTAGACGGTTGCGGTGTTTCTTCAATTTTGCGACAAGAAGGGGGAAATCGGCGATGAGAAAAAGAAGGAAAAGGTTGGGTTTTATAAATTATATCCAAATTTGCAAAAAAAACCTCCTAATTTTTGATATTTAACATCAATTATTGATGGATCACGTATTCAAGTAATAGGTTAGGAGGAATATCAAAGTTTATATGGACGACATTCTGATCAAGATTACCTGAGCCGACTACTTGATTAGCGACATTGAGGAAACTTGTGGCACACTGCGTTGATATAATCTCAAGCTAAATCTGAATAAGTACTTGTTTGGAGTCAAGAGCGGTCATTTCCTTGGATATATCATAATGGAACGAGGAATTGAGGCCAACATGGAGTAAGTTTAAGCAGTGTAGAATACTCCTGCACCCAAGAACCTCAAGGAGACACAGAGGTCAGTCGGGTAAGTCATAGCGCTCTCCAGATTCATCTCTAAATCGACCGACAAGGGTTTGCCCTTCTTCAATGTTCTTCAAAAGGCAACTTCGTTTGAGTGGGATGGCAAATATTAACAGGCATTCACAAAACTCAAGGTATACTTGGCCAGTTTGCCTCTTCTCTTTAAGCCTGTTACAAGGGAGACACTTCGGCTCTATCTAGCCGCGGCCGAAGGAGTTGTCAGATCGGTTGTACTTAAGCAAAAGGGTAGCACCCAACACCCCATTTATTTCACCTTTTATCTTATGAAAGACACTGAAACTAGATAATTCCACCCTAGAAAATCATTAGAACTTGTTTGAGTTACTAATACAAATACATAGTTGCATATTCCTCAAGAATTTCCTCTTAACTTGATTACCAGCGAAAGTTTTCTGACTACTTCATTTTTTATAAACTCTTTCTTATTTCACCTGAAAGAGTATTTTAAAGGTAAAAATTTATAATGATTATCAAATCAAGACATCTTCCCACTACGAGATAATGAAAATGCATCAAACTCTGTTATGCAATATGGATATGCTAATTTATCAACCATGCTCCATCCGACAATATTGAGTATAATGAAAAATTACTAATCATTCATAATAAACATCATGCAAGGCAAAATTAGTTTTACTTACAATATCATAAGTCTCTAATTCTACATTCTATAATTTTTTCAGCTCAGCAATCAGAGGTTGCAAAAAAATATCTATCTTCTCTTTCAGATTCTTTGGACTTGGAATAAGCATGGTAAGAAATATGTATTTGTCTTTCATGCACATTCACGGCGGTAAGTTATATAGTGTTAATACAAATGGCCAAGATGAATATTATTGTTCAGATTGACCAAAAGACTGAAATCCATCTATTGAAAGTCTTAGTCTCACATTACGTAGTTTCATTGCAAAGAAGAGAAATATTATATCAAGATGTTTACATGCAAGGGAGTCAGAAGGATGCCACATTATATCTCTTTCATGTACACATGATGCCACCTCGTATGGTATGTTGTTAAGACACATGCATACAAGCGTTGAAGTCTAGCAATTAATAGAAAGTAGAACATAACTTCCCATGCTAAAGTTTTCTTCTTCTTCCCTAATATGTGATTACGCTATTTATAACGTGAGTGATTATGCATTTTGCATTCAATAAGTTCATCATCTTCATTTCAAAATATCATGTAGTTATATACAACAATCAATCTTTTCTATGGGCAAACATAAACTCCTGACCAATTTATAAGCAATCAATTATTATGTTATCAGCAGGGAGTAACTCTAACATCAATTTTGAAAAATGTCATCATAACGTCGTATTGAGAAATGATGTTTTGCCTTATATATTCAATAGCCTTGCAATAGCTAATAGTAGGTAATGATTAGAAGGATATCTTCTCAAATTTCTTTTTCACTAGCTTTTAACATATCATATAGTTTCTGAAATTCAGGTGTTGATATTTCATCAATTTGAATGATCAACCTCATTCATCTCGTCGTAAACTATTGATTGCATTACATTATCAGTAGATGATAATTCATCTCAAGCAATAGAGTCAGATGACAAAGCAACAGAAGGTCCAATTGGCTCGAACAAATAAGATTCTCCATGACAGTACAAGTTGTATTAATTGTTAGTAGGAGCCCTAGAGCCAATTATGTGATGATTGACTAGGGACTTTTTATATCATATTCTATCAATAATAAAGGCATGTTTGGTTATTATACTTACTTTATATTTGTGTCAAATAACTAAGTATAATAATGTCCTTCGGTAGTAGGTTATTATCTACATCATATCGATTGGTTGAATCGATAGAGAGATGATGTAGAGAATGTGGGATCGGATTGTATCGGATTGAATCGATAGAGGGGGGGGGTAAATATCGATCGTTAAATTTTTCGGAATACTTAGAGAAATTGCGCAGCGGAAAAGCAAAAACAATCACTAACACTTTTGTTTTAACTTGGTTCGGAGTCGCAGTCGGCTCCTACTCCAAGGCCCACGATCCTTGACCGTTTACGATGGGCAATTCTATATATTCGTAAAATGATTACAAGTTGGAGTTTGCAATATAGAATTAAAAATAATTACAACACTTTAACAAAAAGAATTTATATCGATGACCGGAAGATTTTGGAATGTTGGAGCCGTGGGTCGTCGTTGGCGCTTGAATCTTGAGCACGGAGCTTGTCGGAGCGGAGCGCTTGAATGAATGCGTAGAAAGCAATTGTTGTTGAAGCCAAGGGGGTGAACCCCTTTATATAGTCGTAGCTAGGGCGCCTGTGTTGAAGGGGGTGCTTGACACGTGGCCTTCTCTGTGCGAACCTCAATCCGTAGACTTGGCCAGCGCTTATCCCCTCAACTAGGGCGCCTAAGATAACTGGGGCGCCTGTGTTAACACAGGCGCCTCATATGTAGTCTTGAGGCCTTGCTTCGAAGTGGCTGGAATTCACCCTTTGTCTGGGGCGCCTGTCTCAACACAGGCGCCTAGCCCAGTAGGGCGCCTCACTCTATTGAGGTGCCTGGGAGCAGAAACCTCCATCCCTTTGTTCCTGCAACCAGGGTTAGTTCCAAAATACAAGAAACATACAAATAAGATAGATTTAATCATGATTTACAGCCTAAGCTGTCTTGGTTCTGACTTTGGGCTTCCCAAATGGAACCCTAGGTCGAACCGACGCCTAATGTTCCCTCCACGGGGAACGCGTCCACACCTACTCCTCTTAGGAGTTTTACCAATTTGCCAACCAGCTCCTCCGGTTGGACTTTTGCCCAATCCCCCGAATCAGGTCTTAGTGCCCAGCATCACTCACCAAGTCTTAGTGCCTAGCTTCACTCACCAAGTATTCGGTGCCGAGTCCACGACCAAGACTTAGTGCCCAGCTTCACTCACCAGGTCGTAGTGCCCAACCTTATGTCAGGACTTAATTGCTCAATTCTTAGAATCAGGACTTAGTGCCTAGTGTACCTAGGACATTACCTGCACACTTAATTAGCCTTGTTAGATAACAACAAAACCTTAACTTCTGAACCCTTTGCCATTATCAAAACACAGGTTTGACTTTGGTGCTTCCAGCACCAACAATCTCCCCCTTTTTGATTTATGGCAACACGGTTCAAAAAGTTAAGTTAAAGAAAACATTTTATAGCACGTCTAACAAGCAATATTATCTTAAGAAATACTTGAATAGGAAATATGTAATTAGCTCCCCCTGAAATAAACATTCTCCCCCTAAAACTTTCAATGATATATAAAACTTCTAAGTGCTTTAAGTTTTTTGACTAAGTGTTTTTCAAACTAGAGCACATGTATTTGTACTCACAAAAACTTCTTGTACTTAGACTATTTTAGAAAAGATTTGCAAGCCTAAATTTTGATACAAAACTTTTTTGCTTAAAAAGGCTTTGCAACAAAAAATTTACTTAGCCAAAATTTCCGTTAAAAAGTTTCAATTTTTGCATACTTAGAAAAATTTTCCTAGAAAATGTTTTATGCGCAAAATATTTTTACTTGGAAAAATCTTTAACAAGTTTTTGCAAAAATTTGTTCACCAAAAAAACTTCCCTTAGAAATATTTACCAAAAAAATTTCAAAAGGTTTTTTCTTAGACAAATTTTGTTTACTAAGGAATATTTACAAAAAGATGCAAAAAAAAAAAAATTTGTAACACTTAGAAATTTTGAACTTAGAAAAATTTGAATGCACTTAGAAAAATTTTGAAAGCACTTATGCAAATTTTTAAAGCACTTAGACACTTAGAGATTTTTTAGGGCACTTAGAAATTTTACTTTACTTTTTGAAAAAAAAAAATTACTTTACTTTTGAAAAAAAAAATTCCTTCTTTTCTCTCCCCCTTTGCCATATATCAAAAAAATAAGCATTGCAAGTCAATTTCGAATTAGAGTTAGTTAAAAGAAATTGTAAATCCGTATTGAACCAACTCTAGTGAATTCAAGCAAGAAAAGGACCAAACCAATTAATCTGAACTTTTTCGGGTCCTGTCTAACCCAGTTAGCTACTCACTAACTATTATAAAACAGCAGTTTTCACTAGGGTTAGTCAAGTTAAGTGATTTGATCAAGTTAGATTTGCTAAGCTTGAACACTTAACTTGATTGCTATTCAATTTGTATTTATCGCCCCAATTACTGCAGATGCACTGACATAAAGCATCTTGAACCAAGGTATAGACCTAAGCATCTCAACCCAGTCTAGGTTATCAATCAAAATACCCTAAGGTGCTTGTGAGATGCTGGCTTCTAGATCTATAGGTGCATGCAGTTCTAGGGTTAAGTCCTAAGCTAAATCCATTTTGCGAAAAACCCTAGTTTTGAAGGGGTAATTTTTTTTAAAAAAAATTAAGTCGGAAAATCATTTTAAATTTCAATAACTTGATAAAGGAAATGATATTGAAAAAAATATTTAAATTCTAATTTAGAAAATGTGAAAAATAGAAAGGATTTTTGAAAAACAAAAAAATCCTATTCTACTAAGCACAACCCTAACTGCATTCTTAGTAAGCTAAACTCAGATTCAGATAAGGGTTTGGTAAAAATGTCAGCTAAATTGGATTTTGAGTCCACATGCATAAGTACTATTTCACCCCTGGCTACATGATCCCTTACAAAATGAAGTTTAACTTCAATATGTTTGGTCCGGGAGTGCTGAATTGGATTCTTAGTTCAATTAATTAAACTGATATTGTCAATGAATACTTTAGTTTAGGTGTAGTCTAGCTGGAAATCCTTAAGAGTGTGCATCATCCATAACAATTGTGCCACACACTCTCCTAGGGCAACATATTCTGCTTCGGTTGTGGATAAGGCTACGTAGTGTTGCTTTCTACTGTACTAGCTTACTAGACTATTTCCTAACAACTGACAACTTCCACTTGTACTCTTTCTATCTAATTTACAACCTGCATAATCAGAGTCAGAATATCCTGATAATTCAAAAGTGAAAGTTCTAGGATACTAAATACCTACATTTAGGGTACCCTTAATGTATCTTAGAACTCTTTTTAGGGATGCTAAGTGAGATTCCTTAGCACATGTTTGGTATCTAGCACACATTCCTACAGAAAATAAGATATCAGGTCTACTAGCAGTTAAGTATAGTAGGCTACCCATACTCCGGTATAATTTTAAGTCAACTGGTTTACCCTCAAGGACATTATCAATTTTGACATTAGTAGCCATAGGGGTACTTAAGCTTTTAGAATTATCCATTTTGAATTTCTTTATTAATTCTTTAGCATACTTGGATTGGTGAACATAATTACCATTTCTAGTTTGTTTTATTTATAGCCCTAAGAAAAAGTTGAGCTCGCCTACCAAGCTTATTTCAAATTCGCTTTCCATGATTTTGACAAATTCTTTTAGAAAATTAGAATTGGTAGATCCAAATATTATATCATCAACATAAATTTGTGCAATAAAAATATCTTTTTCTAAGGTTTTAACAAATAGTGTGGAGTCAATTTGACCTTGGTTAAATTCCTTAGAAATTAAATAGGTTGATAAGCATTCATACCAAACCCTAGGTGCTTGTTTCAACCCATAAAGTGTTTTTCTAAGTTGAAATACATGTTCAAGTTTCTCTAAGTCCTCAAATCCTGGGGGTTGCCCTACATAAACTTCTTCTTTAATGAACCCATTGAGAAAAGCAGACTTGACATCCATTTGGTATAGTTTAAATCCTCTATGGGCTGCAAAAGCTAATAACATTCTAATTGACTCAAGTCTGGCTACTGGGACATAGGATTCATCATAGTCTAACCCTTCGACTTGACTAAACCCTGTAGCTACTAGGCGGGCTTTATTTCTAACAATTTTCCCTTGATCATTCAATTTGTTTCTAAAAACCCACTTAGTATCTATAACAGATTTTCCCTCAAGTTTATGTACTAATTCCTAGACTTGGTTTCTTTAAAATTGGGCTAACTCCTCTTGTATAGCTATAATCCAGTCTAGGTCAGGTAGGGCTTCTTCTATAGTCTTAAGTTTAATTTTTGAAATAAGTGTGATCTGACTAAGATTTCTATAAGAAGACCTAGTTCTGACTCCTAAGGTTGGATCACCCATAATTTGATCAGAAGGATGATTCAGTCTGGGTTTCTTTGTTCTTCTAGAACTAGATTCAGCCTTAGGTCCGGCTGGACGGTCTGGTTCAGTGTTTGGTTCAACTACTTGAGTTGGTTCAGGTGTTGGTTTAGTTGATACCTCAGTTATTGGTTCAAGTGATAATCCATTTAATGGTTCAATTAGTGGTTCAATGTCTTCGTGATCAAGATTTGATTGGTTTAACTTTTGATTATCTAATTTTGGTTCAACTTCTTCGTTAAAGATTAAATTGGTAGTTTCCTTAATTTTGTGGGTTTGTTTATTATAGACCCTATAAGCTCGACTAGTTGTTGAATATCCTAGGAAGGTCCCTGGGGTTGACTTTGATTAGAACATACCTAGGTAGTCCTTAGTGTTCAAAATATGAACTCTACACCCAAAAACTCTTAAATAGTGTAAATTTGGTAATCTATGATAATAGAGTTCATAGGGGGTTTTATTGTGCCTTTTATTAATTAAGACCCTATTTTGGATATAACATGCCGTATTTACCGCTTCTGCCCAAAATTGGTTAGCTAGGTTGTATTCATTGAGCATGGTCCTAGCGGCTTCCTGAAGAGTTCTATTCTTGCTCTCAACTATCCCATTTTGTTGGGGGGTTCTAGGACAGGAAAACTCATGGATATACCCATTAATTTTACAAAAATCCTCAAATTTTTGATATTCAAACTCTCCCCCATGATCACTCCTAAGTCTTTTAATCTTAGTATCATTTTGCATAAGTCATTAAATAAATTAAAGGTTTCATCCTTAGTTTTCAGGAACCTAACTCAGGTAAACCTAGAGTAGTCATCGATGATTACTAAGCAGTACCGATTTCCGCTTAGTGACTTGGCTCCATGTGAATCAAATAGGTCAAGGTGTAGGAGCTCAAGTGTAGTTTGGGTTAAGTCTGATCGGGTTGGTTTATGAGTCGACTTAGTTTGTTTTCCTTGTTTACATGAGTTACAAATTGTATTTTCAAAATTCTTGATTTTAGGCACACCTTTAATTAAACCAAGTTGAGTAATTTTTGAAATCAGTTTGATATGAGTGTGACCTAATCTCCTATGCCAAAAGTTAGATTCTTCTAATTGAGTCAGAAAATATTTGGGTATTATAGGTAAATTAATAGTGTAAACGTTGTTTTTCCTAGAACCCTTAAGTGTTATCTCTGAGTCTTGAAGGTTTCTAATAAGGCAGTCAGAGTTAGTGAAAGTAACTATGTAACCAGTATTACAAAGTTGGCTAATACTAAGCAAATTGAACTTAAAATTTTCAACCAAGAGCACTTTCTTAATAATGAAATCAGAATTAAGTTCAATGTTATCTGACCCAATTACTTTGAGTGTAGCATTGTTGCCAAATGCTACTGAGCCTAGGTTCTTGAACTTGATTTTGGTGAATTTCAATTTATCCCCAGTCATATGTCTGGAGCATCCACTATCCAACATCCATTGGTCTAAATCTTTATGGTCCTACACATAAAGTATGTATTGATTTAGATCCATTAGAGGTAAGGATAGCTTAAATTGAATTTCACTACCTAGTCTGTCTCACCCATATCTAATGTTATCAAACATGTTAACCTTATGGGTTTTGTGAGACAAGTTTAAAACATTTAAATTAAAAAAAAACAATTAATTTTGAAAATATTGAATTAATTTAAAAAAGAAATGTTGAGTTAGGATTATTAATTTTGAAAAGATGTTAAGTCTAGGATTTAATTTAAAATTTGTGTTAGATTCAAACTTATTAAATAGTAAATTGAATTTGAGTTTCGAAAATTGGCTTCCAGGTCTTGGCGAGGCGCAAAGTCTTCTTTGGCCGTAGCCTTATTGGAGCAACAACCCTTTCCTTGACAAAGCCTTTTATCAAAATTTCATTTTCAAATTACTTCTTGAAAAATTTTGGTCTAACTAGCTTAGGTCTTGGATCGGTAGCTTCGGCTAGTTCCACCAGACTAAACAGACCGAGTAGGGTACGCCTTACCCTACTTGACCTTATTAGAAGGGTTTCCCTAACGTACTATCATCTCACCTCCACCTAATACTACGTTGTTCAAATTTTAAATAAATTTTTTGTCCTTAAACTATTCTTAAGTCTAAGCATAATAGTAAAATTGCAAAAAAAAAAAAAATTAACATGCAAGCAAGCAAGCAATTAAATTAAAAAAAAATCATCTAACTATAAATATGGTTTTTATATTGGCTCCTCCTGGACTGAAGCCTCGATAAGGGTTAGGCAAGATGTGAATCTTGTCCTTGGGGATCCAATACTGGTTTGGTCTAGCTTGTTTAGTTAAACACAGCTTAGGGACCCATGCTTGGACTCGGGTTCTAGGTTGGTTCAACACGGAATAATATGACCGTTGTCTCGATTTGGTCTGATAACCTAGTTCGGATCAATTGGGAACGGACTTCTGTTTTCCAAGGATCATGTCAAGACCCTTGGAACCCGAAGTGAACCATTCTAAGGCAACTCTGAGCTCCTTGACTTGAGTTTTCAAGGAGAAATTCTCTTCCTCAAGTTTTAGAACTTGAGTTGAGTTTCCTTCTTGATTTGACTCAGTCAAGGAACTCGAGTTGACTTCTTCCTTTAGGAGTTTTACTTCCTGTCGGAGGCTCTCAACTCGAATGTTGGCTTTTACCAATTTTCGAGATAAATAAGAAATTAAATCGTACAACTCAGATTCGGGATAACCTCTTACCGTGATTTGTCCGTCCTCCGAGATTGTGAGTTTTCCGTTATTGACGTTCTCGTCTGGTTCCGATTCTGTTCCAGAGTTGACGTTTTCCGAGGCGGTCAAGGCGACTAGGTTCGCGTGCAAGACTTCTTTGGAGGAGGAGGAGGAGGATTCACCCCAAGTGGCTTGAAGAGCCTTCTTCCTCCGTGCCTTCTTGTTTTCCTTTAGGTTGGGGCACACTGACTTGAAGTGCCCCTTTTTGTTGCACCCGTAGCAGGTGACGTTGCTTTTGCTCTTCGAGCTCGTCGAGGGTTCTGATGGATCTTCCTTTCTCTGGTTTGACTTATTCTTGCTCGTTTAGTGCTTAAGTTCTTTGTAGTAATCACGAGCTAGCCGGACCAATTTGGGATGATCCCCTTCACTGTCGTCTAATTCCGAGTCTGAGTCAAACTCGGGTACTTGTTGAATTTTCTTTTTCTGAGTTTTACCTACAACAAATGCAATACCTTTCTCGACCAAAGTAGTATTAGTCTGTTCATGCAGTTCTAACTCAGAAAATAACTCATCTAATTTAATTTCAGACAAATTCCTGGAAACCTTGTAGGCATCCACCATTGATGCCCACAGTGAGTTTCTCGGAAATGAGTTTAAGGTATACCTTATTAGGTCACGATTTTCAACCTTGTGACCTATCGTGTGTAGCCCGTTCATCAGCTCCTGGATTCTGGCGTGGAGTTGAGCTACTGATTCTCCATCGTGCATCTTTATCATATAGAGTCTGTTGAGCAACATATCTCTTTTGCTAATTCGGGTGTCAGATGTACCTTCATGTAGCTCGATCAGCTTGTTCAAAGCTCCTTCACGCTGTTGAAGGTCCTACACAATTTAGCTCCTCTTTTGTCAGGCCGCACTGTAAGGTTTGGGTCGCTTTTACGTCGGCCTCGATCTTATTCTTTAGTGGGTCATCCCACTCTATATAGTGTTGCACCACGCCTTATGCATTTTTCGGTATTTCCAGTCCAGACTGGATAATAATCCACATGTCCACCTGAGTTTTCAGGTGGACTTCCATCCTGCTCTTCCAGTAGGAGAAATCTTCTCCACTGAAGAGGGGTGGTTTGGCGGTGCTGTATCCCTCTTGCATGGCCATTAGATTTAACTGAAAGATTTTACAAAAATAAACAGAAACTCGTCCCAAGACTAAGCCTTAGATTAGCAGTACGAGAAAAAATAATAATAATGAAACAAATCAAGTGGTGATGCACCAACCTCAATTAACAAAAAACTAGCGAAAAGAGAAAACAAATATTAAATTTCGAAAAATCTGAAAAAAAATTCTCAACTGGTGGTTGCACCAAGTTTGAGTCACCCGCTCTAATACCACTTGTGGGATCGGATTGAATCGATATGGGGGGTGAATATCGATCGTTAAATTTTTCGGAATACTTAGAGAAATTGCGCAGCGGAAAAGCAAAAACAATCACCAACACTTTTATTTTTACTTGGTTCGAAGTCGCAGTCGGCTCCTTCTCCAAGGCCCACAGTCCTTGATTGTTTACGATGGACAATTTTATATATTCATAAAATGATTACAAGTTGGAGTTCGGAATGTAGAATTAAAAATAATTACACCACTTTAACAAAAAGAATTTATACCGACAACCAGAAGATTTTGGAATGTCGAAGCCGCGGGTCGTCGTTGGCGCTTGAATCTTGAGCACGGAGCTTGTCGGAGCGGTCCGCTTGAATGAATGCGTAGAAAGCAATTGTTGTTGAAGCCAAGGGGGTGAACCCCTTTATATAGTCATAGCTAGGGCGCCTGTGTTGAAGGGGGCGCCTGACACATGGCCTTCTCTGCGCGAACCTCAATCCGCAGACTTGGCCAGCGCGTATCCCCTCAACCAGGGCGCCTGAGCTAACTGGGGCGCCTGTGTTAACACAGGCGCCTCATATGTAGTCTTGAGGTCTTGCTTCGAAGTGGCTGGAATTCACCCTTTGTCTGGGGCGCCTGTCTCAACATAGGCGCCTAGCCCAGTAGGGTGTCTCACTCTATTGAGGCGCCTAGGAGCAGAAACCTCCATCCCTTTATTCCTGCAACCAGGGTTAGTTCCAAAACACAGAAACATACAAATACGATA
>JAGFNQ010010586.1:500482-532177 GCA_024364735.1 Boesenbergia rotunda
ATGGTAACAGGGCATGTATAAGTTAAGTTATTCCGCTGCCTTATGATGTCTACATGCCCTAAGCATGTTAACGTAACGCCGCTTAGGGAAACAAAAAAGCGGGCGTTACAAAGTTAGCCCAATTATATGTGCAAGAAGTGATCCGACTACACGAAGTCCCGAAGACCATTATCTCTGATAGGGATGGTCGTTTCACTTCACACTTTTGGGAGTGCGTACAGACAGCGCTAGGCACCAAACTAAAGTTTAGCACAGCTTTCCATCCCCAGACTGATGGACAGACAGAGAGAGTGAATCAAATTTTAGAAGATATGCTCAGAGCTTGTGCATTAGATTTCAAGGGCAGTTGGTGCAAGTATTTGTGTTTAGCTGAGTTTGCCTACAACAACAGTTACCAAGCCACTATTGGTATGGCACCCTATGAAGCTCTTTATGGTAGGAAGTGTAGATCTCCCCTCTGTTGGTATGAAGGTAGTGAGAAGAAGAAAATGGGGTCACAGACTGATCTTATAGATGATACCACCAAAGCTATAAAGAGCATCCGCCAGAGGATAGAGACTGCTCAGAGTAGGCAGAAGAGCTACGCCGATGTACGCCGTAGGCCGTTAGAGTTTGAAGTTGGGGATACAGTTTTCCTCAAAGTAGCCCCTATGAAGGGTATGATGAGATTTGGCAAGAAAGGCAAGCTAAGTCCTCGATACGTAGGGCCCTACCCAGTGACGAAAAGAGTTGGCAAAGAAGCTTATGAGTTGGGGCTACCCTCAAGGATGTCAGCAATAAACAATGTGTTCCATGTCTCAATGCTAAAGAAGCATATCCCAGATGCCAACCAAGTGATTGAGCCACAGATGGTACAAGTGCAAGAAGATCTCAGTTATGAAAGTCGACCTATTCAGATAATAGATCGAGCAGATAAGAAGCTGAGGAACAAAGTGGTACCATTAGTGAAAGTCTTATGGCTGAATCAGAAGTATGAAGAGGCAACTTGGGAATCAGAAGATAGCATGAGGCAAAAGTATCCAGAGCTGTTCTAAGTTCGAGGACGAACTTTTTATAAGGTAGGGAGGATTGTAACACCCAATAATTTTCTGGTATTATTAGGGATTTTTCAAAATTTTATGGCATTTTTTCGGATTAAAAATAAAAAGAAAAAAAATAAGGGTCGGGTGGGATTTGATCCCGTGACCACAAGGCAAGAAAGGCCTTAAGGGTGTCCGGGTAACCAGCTGGGTTAGGGTATCAAGCACAAAAAAGGATGAAGCGAAATAATATTATAGTTGAGTTAGCCCGTTTCATGAAGAGCTATTTAAACTTCCACTTAAGTTGAGTTAAGACCCCATTAGGGCTTGGAGGACGCCGCGCGAGCAAGGTGGGAGGCTGCGAAAAATAGGGAAGAAAAGGAGAGTTTTCTTCTCTTTCTTCTTCCTCTTGAAGTAGAAAACCTAGGGCTTCTTCCCTAGGGCCAAGGGTGAAGTTTTCTTGCAAAGGAAGAAGAAAAGAACCCTACGCTAGGAATTTCGAGATACTTAGTGAGTTTTCTTCAAGAAAAGGGTAAGTAAATCACTCACCTGCAATAGGAGTAGCTTCGCATGTAGTTTTCTCGTTGTAGAACCTTGATTTTGTGATCTAAGTGCATGCCTGGAGAATATTGTTTATTGTGTGATTTAAGTTTCTCAAGAATACATGTTTTTAATCATAGAACTTGAATTGGAGTAGATTTTTATATGTGTGATCTAAGTATGGAAGACCAAGTTCTTGAAAAGTCCCAAAATTGAGTTTTGGGTTAAGGGCACGCAAGGTGCTCGATGAAAGTTCCAAGTGAGAAAGGTAAAGTTTTGTAGTGCAAAGATTTATGTAAAAAGAAAGATAGCTTGATAAGTATAAACATTATGAATAAGAAAGTATTTTACTTTAGTAAAGTGACATGTACCGGGCAAAAGAGAGGCCCACAAAAAGTTAGAAAGAAGCTCTAATATGGTGCGGTGGCTAGCTACCCCGAAACCTATTAGGGATGCGCGCATTGGTACATTGATACCATGGTACAGTGTCAAGGCCTGAGAAAGTTGATTATTATTTTGAAGTATATGAGTTTATGTAAGTGTTTCAATTTCCTTTAGTGCATGTTTGGTTATGTATGTTGACATGGTTACGATATAAACATGTTAAAGAGAAAGAGCAAGGAAGTTAGTATTTTAAAGTATGGAAATGTATCATTAGTAAGTTTCAAAAGAAATCATGAGCATGTTAAGTTTGCAAGTGTTTTGATGCTAGTAAATGTATTCAATCATGATTGAGCATGATAAGTGTAGGAAAGTTCTCATGTGCAAATATTTCCAAGTGCATGTATTTTGAAGCAAGTATTCTTTGAAAAGAGCATGTTTATCCCTTATCGTTTGGATTTGTGAGTTAGGATTTACTTACTAAGCAATTTGCTTATTAGTTGCATTTTCCTTCTATTGCAGATAAAGGTAAAGAAAAAGCATAAGTTAAGGAGGCGAAGGGACTTGCTTTGATGTTCAGTGGCGGCGGAACCGTGGGAGAGATCTTTGGGCTAAGTCTTGTAGAACATGTGTTTTGGTGTTTTGAAGTGGTAGAATGAATGACTTTGTTTAAACTACGCATAGAGGTTAAGTTTGGTACAAACTCTAGAGTGTTTTGCTTACGTTTTGATAGTTTTGTTAAATCTCGCAAGGATTCTAATTTCAAGTTATTGGATTCGTTTTGAGTTGCTAAAATGTTCATAAAACTAGTATAGAGTATAGAAATGGAGTTATGTCTTTGTATGTCTTGAAAGTATATGTTTTGTGGATCGTTGGAGATGGTTATCAGGTTTGAAATGTAAGTTTTCAGGCGTGCCAGTCGACTGGTTCAGAACCAGTCAACTGGCCTATCGAACAGAAAGTTTCTGTTCAATGCACCAGTTGACTGCCATGAGGCCAGTCGACTGGTGCCGGGCACAGAAAGTTTCTGTGGCCGATACCAGTCGACTGGCTATATAGCAGTCGACTGGTACCATTGAAAAGAAGTGGTATAGAGCAGTTGGTTAGTGCTTCAATTTCACAACGAAGAGGTCTAAGGGTCAAATCCTTGCAAAGCAAATAAAATGAAAGTTTTTTTTTAAAGGAGAAAAATTCAGAGCAAGTTAAGGGAAGTTAGTTGTAACTTAAGGCTAAGAATAAAGTAATGTTAAAGTTAAGTGAATGTGGCGCCCGCATTAAAGAAGGGAGAGAGAAGTTAAGGGAGGCGGGTCGTCACATCGAGCGTTCTGATGAATCTGCCTTTCTCCGGCTTGACTTTTTCTTGCCCGTTTGGTGCTTAAGTTCTTTGTAGTAATCGCGAGCTAGCCGGACCAATTTGGGATGATCCCCTTCACTGTCGTCTGATTCCGAGTCTGAGTCGGACTCGGGTACTTGTTGAATTTTCTTTTTCTGAGTTTTACCTGCAACAAATGCATTACCTTTCTCGACCAAAGTCTGTTCATGCAGTTCTAACTCAGAAAATAACTCGTCTAATTTAATTTCAGACAAATTCCTGGAAACCTTGTAGGCATCCACCATAGATGCCCACAGTGAGTTTTTCGGATATGAGTTTAAGGTATACCTTATTAGGTCACAGTTTTCAACCTTGTGACCTATCGTGTGTAGCCCGTTCATCAGCTCCTGGATTCTGGCGTGGAGTTGAGTTGTTGATTCTCCGTCGTGCATCTTTATCGTAAAGAGTCTGTAGAGCAACATATCTCTTTTGCTGATTCGGGTGTCAGATGTACCTTCATCTAGCTCGATCAGCTTGCTCCAGAGCTCCTTCGCGCTGTTGAAGGGTCCTACACGGTTCAGCTCCTCTTTTGTCAGGCCGCACTGCAAGGTTTGGGTCGCTTTTGCGTCAGCATCGATCTTCTTCTTTAGTGGGTCATCCCACTCGGTATAGTGTTGCACCACGCCTTGTGCATTTTTCGATATTTCTAGTCCAGACTAGATAATAATCCACATGTCCACCTGAGTTTTCAGATGGACTTCCATCCTGCTCTTCCAGTAAAAGAAATCTTCTCCACTGAAGAGGGGTGGTCTGGCGGTGTTGTATCCCTCTTGCATGGCCATTAGATTTAACTGAAAGATTTTACAAAAAAAACAGAAACTCGTCCCAAGACTAAGCCTTGGATTAGCAGTGTGGGAAAAAATAATAATAATGAAAAAAATCGAGTGGTGTTGGACCAACCTCGATTAACGAAAAAAATGAGCAAAAAGAGAAAAAATATATTAAATTTCAAAAAATCCGAAAAAAAATTCTCAACTGGTGGTTGCACCAAGTTTAAGTCACCCGCTCTGATACCACTTGTGGGATCGGATTGAATCGATAGAGGGGGTGAATATCAATCGTTAAATTTTTCGGAATACTTAGAGAAATTGCGCAGCGGAAAAGCAAAAACAATCGCTAACACTTTTATTTTTACTTGGTTCGGAGTCGCAGTCGGCTCCTACTCCAAGGCTCACGGTCCTTGACCGTTTACGATGGGCAACTATATATTTTCGTAAAAATGATTACAAGTTGGAGTTCCAAATATAGAATTAAAAATAATTACAGCACTTTAACAAAAAATAATTTATACCGACGACCGGAAGATTTTAGAATGTCGGAGCCGCGGGTCGTCGTTGGCGCTTGAATCTTGAGCACGGAGCTTGTCGGAGTGGAGCGCTTGAATGAATACATAAAAAGGCAATTGTTGTTGAAGCCAAGGGGGTGAACCCCTTTATATAGTCGTAGCTGGGGCGCCTGTGTTGAAGGGGGCGCCTAACACGTGGCCTTCTCTACGTGAACCTCAATCCGCAGACTTGGCTAGCACTTATCCCCTCAACCAAGGCGCCTGAGCTAACTGGGGCGCCTGTGTTAACACAGGCGCCTCAGTTGTAGTCTTGAGGCATTGCTTCGAAGTGGCTGGAATTCACCCATTGTCTCGGGCGCCTATTTCAACACAGGCGCCTAGCACAGTAGGGCGCCTCACTCCATTGAGGCGCCTGGGAGCAGAAACCTCCATCCCTTTGTTCCTGCAACCATGATTAGTTCCAAAACACAAGAAACATACAAATAAGATAGATTTAATCATGATTTACAGCCTGAGCTATCTTGGTTCTGACTTTGGGCTTCCCAAAATGGAACCCTAGGTCGAACTGACGCCTAATGTTCCCTCCACGGGGAACACGTCCTCACCTACTCCTCTCAGGAGATTTTACCTATTTGCCAACCGGCTCCTCCGATTGGACTTTTGCCCAATCTCCCGGATCAGGTCTTAGTGCCCAGCTTCACTCACCAGGTCTTAGTGCCCAGCTTCACTCACCATGTCTTCGGTGCCCAGTCCACGACCAGGACTTAGTGGCCAACATCACTCACTAGGTCTTAGTGCCCAACCTTATGTCAGGACTTAGTTGTCCAGCCCGCGACCAAGACTTAGTGCCTAGTATACTTAGGACTTTCTCTGCACACTTGATTAGCCTTGTTAGATTACAACAAGACCTTAACTTCTGAACCCTTTGCCATTATCAAAATACAGGTTTGACTTTGGTGCTTCCGGCACCAACAAGACTATGATGAAACCTATGCCCTTGTAGCTAGACTTGAGTCAATAAGATGCTACTAGCCTTTGCAACCTATAAGGGATTTAAATTATACCAAATGGATGTCAAGTCCGCCTTCCTGAATGGTTTTATAAAAGAGGAAGTTTATATAGGACAACCCCCAGGCTTTGAGGATCTTGAGTACCTTAATTATGTGTTCAAACTTAGGAAAGCCCTTTATGGATTAAAACAAGCACCTAGGATTTGGTATGAAAGATTATCCACCTATCTAATCTCTAAAGGTTTTAACCAAGGTCAAATTGACTCAACTCTATTTGTTAAAACTTTAGAAAAAGACATTTTTATAGCCCAAGTTTCCATAGATGATATAATTTTTGGATCAACTAACACTAATTTCTTAAAAGACTTTATTAAAATTATGGAAAATAAATTTGAAATGAGTCTAGTAGGAGAATTAAATTTTTTTTTAGGTTTACAAATTAAACAAACTGTTGGACCGGTGCCGTCGATAGAGGCGGGGGTGAATATCGATCGTAAAAACTTTACGGAAAGTATCTCTCGTAGACTTTCAAGGTTTATTCTAATCAAAGAGTTAGTAGCACAGCGGAAAATAAAAAGGAAAGAAAAATGAAAGACAGATTGCACACGGGATTTTTATTTGGTTCCCAAACCACCAGGGTCAGTACATCCAAGGCCTAAGCACGGGAACGCCCGTCCACTAATGGTCTCCTTTTCGGACTTTCCAGAGGTGGAGAACCCCGTCTTACAATACAAGATTTACAATCAAAAAGAGTTAAAGAAATTAAGAACTGAATGTAAATCAAACCAAACAGAATGAGTCGAAGACTCGGCCGATCTGGAACTCCGAAGTGTCGCGCACTTTCTCCCGGAGCTTCCTTGATCACAGAGCTTCGTCGTTAGCTCTTTGTCATCAGTGAGAAGGCTCAGAATTATCTCGGAAGTTGTGTACTGAGTTGAGGGGTCGAAGCCCCTTTTATAGCCTTGTCTAGGGTGCCCGTGATGCTATGGGGTGCCTCATAAGCGGTCAAAGGTTCATCCAAATCGTGAACTTCGTGAGCTGATAAAAACTGCCATATAGGGCACCTGTTTTGATGGGGGCGCCTGATTCATTCAGGCGCTTGAGTCAATATGGGCGTCTGTATCAATAGGGGCGCCCAGGAAGCTATTTTTCAGCCTCTTTATGTTTGTTTGCTTGCTTTCTCTTTAGTTTTAGGTACCTACAAGATACACAAATACAAGGCAAATACACATACAATCTTAGCCTTAACGAAATGGTTCTGACTTCAGATTTTCGCGAAACCCCAGGTCGAACCGACGTAAGTTCCCACCCCCGGGAATGCGCCTTTCACCTACTCCTCTCAGGAGACGGTTGCCACCCAGTCAATTCGGGTGGACTTTTGCTTAGCCTTCGATACTCTCGGATCTCGAGACGTCCGAACCTCGACCCATCTCTACTTCTATCCTTAGCCATCGCTCAGCTAAGTTGCTCAATCCCTCGAACCAAGACTTCGTGCCCAAACCCTAGGTCCAGGACTTAGGTGCCCAACCCTCGGCCAGGACTTAGTGCCCAATTCCACGAACTAGGACTTAGGTTCCCAACCCTTGGCCAGGACTTAGTGCCCAATTCTACAAACCAGGACTTAGTGTCCAACCCTCGGTCAGGTCTTAGGTGCCTAGCCCTCGGCCAGAACTTAGTGCCCAATTCCACGAACCAGGACTTAGGTGCCCAATTCTTAGAACCAGGACTTAGTGCCTAGGTTAACTAGGACTTTGGTTCACTTTGGTACTCTTCTCTTGACTCACCCTTCCCTTGTTCAATATATCTCTGACTTAAGCATATTGTCAAACATTGAAACACTTAGAGGAGGGCATCACTGATGCATCTTGCACCAACAATCTTCTCCTTTTTGATGTTTGACAATATCTTAAGTTAGATTGGTTGAAGGGGCTAAATTATAATCCTTGAAAAAAATCTAAGTTTCGAAAATAAATTTTGATTCTTTAGGAAAGCTATCTATCCTTTAGGAGTAAAAATTTCTAACTTAAGCTCACTTCCTCCCTTTTTGAAAAATCCTTTTGATCTCATTTGATCCTTTGGATAAAAAATTTCTTCTTCTCTAACTTAAGCTTACTCTCCCCCTTTGTCATACATCAAAACAAACCAAAAACACTTGCACCAACAATGAAAAAAAAATCGTTTTGAAAGTATTTAGTATAAATCTTTGAAATCATAGCAGAGAGCTAGTTAACAAGAATAATTGCACCAAAAAATTACATTTTGAAAAGTATTGTGCATTAGACAGATTTCGTACATTCAGAAAACTTAGAAAATATTCCACTTAGAAAAATATTACCTTGGAAAAAATTTCCTATTGAGAAAGATTATCAAAAAGAATTGAATACTCAAATGATTTTTTCATAGAAAAATATGCACTTTTAAAAAAAAAATATTTCACTTAGAGATTTTTGTATTTTTAAAAGAATACTTTGAAAAATATTATGCAAAAACTTGTACTTTGAAAGATATTAGGCTTGAAAAATGCAAGTACTTTTGAAATATATTGAGCTTTTTGAAAGATGCAAGTACTTTTAAAATATATTAAGCTTTTTACAAAATACATTTTTGAAAAATATAAGTATTTTAAAAGATATTATGCATTATTGAAACATATAAGTACTTTTAAAAGATATTATGTATTTTAAAAAAATTAAAAGTATTTGTAACAGATATTATGCATATTGTGAAAATATTATTTTGAAAACATAATACTTTACTTGACTTGGTTTCTTTTCCAGTCTGACACAATCCTAGGAAACCTTGTTAACTGCAAGGATATTTTCCTAAGTGTCCTGAAAATTCTTCCAAATTCAAGTAAGTATTATTTCCCAAAAAAAATTGATAAGCTAAAAATAATTTTGAAAGTTATATAAACAAATTGATTTAAAACGATAGTATTTTGAAAGAAACAATTACTTATGTTTTCAAAAAGATGTTGGAAATATAGTGCATGAAAAAAATATTTTTACAAAATGTTCAATAATTCTTTTAATTTGACCTCCCCCTAAACTTGACCCAGCCCTAAGAAACTTGTTGACTACAAGTACTCTTCCTCTGAGTCTTATGGTTTGATTCAAATTATAAGAACTATCTAATAATTAAAAAAAATATTTGTTTGACATAACTTCTTTTTGATTTAGACTCCCCCTAAATTTGACACATCCTAGGAGTCCTTGTGGATCTTGAAGTACACCTCCTCTATGTCTTTAGGGTTTATCAAAATCAAAAGAATGAATGACATTTTGAGTGTACTAACTCTCAAGAAGACAATTTAAAGCATAAGCCTTTTCGAAAACATTTTGAGTGTACTTTATTGATTTGAATTTTTCTAAATCTAACACAATCTTAGGAACCTTGTTGACCACAAGAAAATTTTCTATGTGTCTTAGAGAGTTTCTAATCAAAATAAGGTACTTGTAATATGTATTTAATTTATAAAAAATAATAAATTTCTTGGTTTGGATTCCTCCTCAATCTGACACAATTCTAGGAAACCTTGTTAATCACGAGGAAAAATTTCCTGTCTCTTAGAGATTTTCCAATCTCAAGTAATTTTTCAAAGGATTTTTAGAGACGTTCAAAAGACAAAAAGATTTAAAAAATGTTTTGGAAAATGAGATTATTGTTTGAATATAAATTTCGATAATCAGCTTTTAGGTCTTAGCGAGGCACAGGGGCCTTCATTAAAAATTAATTGAAGTAGAATTGAATTGATTAAGGATTAATTAAAGTTAAATTAATTAAGGATTAATTAAAGTGAAATTGATTAAGGATTAATTAAAGTTAAATTTAGATTTAATTTGATTTAAATTTCAAAATTTCTGGATTGGTTAAAAGTTGTGGATTTAATTTCATCATTTTCATTATTTCGAAAATATCTGATTCCTTTACTATTTCTTCATTATTTATCTTTTTAAGTTTTTCTAATAATTCTGGTTTATTTGAATCTTTGTGATTTTTATTGACTATAGCCTTGATCTCAGAAAATTCCATCTCCTCCTCATCCACATCATTAAAACAACATCCTTCAATATCCTCATAGTAGGTTGAGTAATTTGGGTCACTAGTTAATGTTTTATAATAATTTTCAGAATTATCCAAGACAATAATTAAACTATTATCTAAAAGAATTATATCCCCATTATCCTCAGAATTATCCTCATTATACTCATAACAATCATCAAAAATATTTTTGATATTATCCTTAAGATTTTCTGAAATAATTTCATTGTTATCCTTACGATTTTCTGGAAAATCATCTTTATCCTCAGAAATATTTTCAATATTTTCAGGATTAATCTCATAATTTTCAGAGTTAATTTTAGAATTATCATTAACATTTTCAAATTTAATTTCAGAATTATTAGTAAAATTTTCAAATTTAATTTCAGAATTATCAGTAAAATTTTCAAATTTGATTTCAGAGTTATCAGTAAAATTTTTAAATTTGATTTCAGAATTATCAGTAAAATTTTCAAATTTGATTTCAGAATTATCAGTAAAATTTTCAAATTTGATTTTAGAATTATCAATAAAATTATTAGAATTAATTTCAGAAATTGTTGAATTAACATTAAAGATTAAACAGTTAATTTCTAATACTTTAGCAATATCTACATTTTCTAATTAGGCATGCAAAATATTAATTTGACTATGCAGTAAATTTAATTTTTCAGAAAAATTATCAACCTTATCATACGATTGTGCAGGAAATTGAAAATTTTAGGAATGTAAATTTTGCGTACCTTTGCCGGGCACTTATTCTTGTAGTGTCCGTACATTTCGCATTTGAAGCATTTGATATGATCCTTGTTTGTCCGGACTCCGGGTGCTGGTACTTCCTTTGCCGCTGGTGAAGAACGAGTCATACGAGTAGGACACTGGTTTTTATAGTATCCTCTCTCCCTGCAATTGAAGCAGATAACATGAAATTTAAAACTTGACATTTAAAATAAAATGTACCTGATTCACCCCTGGGCTCCCCCTCAACTTCTGGCGTCTTTGCTCCGTCGGCGGTTAGTCCGGTGAAGAGCGATTTGACTCTGATATCACTTGTTGGACCGATGCCGTCGATAGACGGGGGTGAATATCGAGCGTAAAAACTTCACGGAAATTATCTTTCGTAGACTTTCAAGGTTCGTTCTAATCAAAGAGTTAGTAGCACAGCAGAAAATAAAAAGGAAAGAAAAATGAAAGACAGATTGCACACGAAATTTTTACTTGGTTCCCAACCCCCAGGGTCAGTACATCCAAGGCCTAAGCACGGGAACGCCCATCCACTAATGGTCTCCTTTCCGGACTTTCCGGAGGTGGAGAAACCCATCTTACAGTGGAAGATTTACAATCAAAAAGAGTTAAAGAAATTAAGAACTGGATGTAAATCAAACCAAACAGAATGAGTCGAAGACTCGACCGATCTAGAACTCCGAAGTGCCACGCACTTCCTCCCGGAGCTTCCTTGGTCCCGAAGGCGGTGGTGACTTTGCAATGTGGAATGAACAAAGACCAACTAATCAAGGTTGGTCCCTTTACAAGTGCAAAGGATTTGTTGAATAAACTCGAGAATCGCCAAGAGGAAAGGGCACCCGAGACTCGAGAATCGCCAAGAGGGACTTATTCCTCAACCAATTACAGAACCTCTCTATGAAGGAGAGTGAAACGGTGAGTGAACTTCATAGTAGGTTTAAAGAAGTCCTCAACGGTCTTCATTCCATTGATGAAAAGGTCGAGAACCGCGACCTTGTAAGGTATGTGCTAAAAGCTTTTCCAAGGAATGCCTTGTGGTCATCCATGGTGGATGCCTACAAGGTATCTAAGAATTTATCAATTGAAAAACTTGATGACTTATTTTGTGAAATGAAGCTACATGAGATGGCTAACAAAGGCCCCAAGGAGAAGGGGATTGCCCTTGTAGCAGGTGAAAAGACCAAGAAGAAGAAGGAGAAGGAAGTCTCTTCATCTTCATCCTCATCCGAGTCCGAGTCCGAATCCGAGGAGGATGGCAGCGGGTCTTCTTCATCCGAGATGGAAAATTTTGTAAGAAGGATGATGAGGAAGAGCCGACGCTTCAAGGGTAAAGGTAACCCTAGTGAAGTTAAGATTGATAAATCTAACATTACTTGTTATGAGTGTAGCAAGAAAGGCCACTTCAAGAAGGACTGCCCAAAGCTAAAGAAGAAGAAGGATAAATCAAAGAAGAAGAAGAAGGTCTTGAAGGCCACATGGGATGAATCATCCTCTAGTTCATCCGATGAAGAGAAGGAGGAGAAGAGTACACGCCATGTAGCACTCATGGCACTTGAAGATCAAGAGAGCAGTGATGAATCGAGTGACTCATCAAACGCGGCTTCATCATCTTCAGATGATGAAGAGGTAATCACTCCCGAACTAGATAAATGCTATAGGACCATTGCATGTTTAACCGATTTGTTGAAAATGTCAAAAAATAAGGTTAAATCATTGAAAATTGAAGTTGAACAGTTGAAATCCTCTAAGGATGAAGATATTGACGATTTGCATGTAGAAATGCTAGAAGATGAGAACAAATCATTGAAGAGTGAAGTTGAGAGACTCAAGAGTGTTCTTGAGAAATTCTCAACAAGCTCAAAGACCTTAGAAATGATTTTGAATGCACAAAGGGTTGTCTACAATAGGGCCGGTATTGGTTACCGACCCAAAGAACCATCATTTGTGTCCTTAATGTCTAGGACTGAGGTTAGACAATTTAAGACTCCTAGGGTTCAAAGGAAAGTAGTCAAGGCATGGGTGCCTAAATCTTGCTTAGTAGGTGCTTTAGGTCCCAAGATTTGGGTACCTAAATCTTCTACTTTTCGAATTGTGTAGGTTTTGATTGAGGGGGAGCATCTATCAACTTGGTTCGTTGATAGTAGGTGCTCCAAACATATGATCGGTGATAGATCATTATTCACTACCCTTCAATGCAAAAATAAAGGTAATGTTTCTTTTGGAAATAATGGTAGTCTTAAGGTTATAGAAATAGAAGACATTCAAATATCCGAATGTCATAGGATCAAGAATGTCCTTCTAGTCAAGGGGATGACATTTAATCTCCTAAGTGTCAGTCAATTATGTGATGCGGGTTACACAATTAATTTCCAATCAGGTCAATGTCTAGTTAGACAACATGACATATTTGACACGGTAATAGTAGGCACAAGATAGATAACATTTACCAAGTTTCATTTAAAAGTGCTACTAATGCTTTTGTTAAGTGTTTCATGTCAAGAGAAGATGAGTCTAACCTTTGGCACCGGAGACTAGCACACGTGAACATGAAGAATATTCGGAAATTGGCCAACAAGGGACTAGTTCGTGGCTTACCAAGCATCAAGTGTGAAAAGGACAAACTTTGTGATGCATGTCAAATGGGTAAGCAAACAAAATCTGCACATAAAGGTAAAAGCACTGTAAGTACTTCTACCACATTGGATTTACTTCACATGGACTTGTTTGATTGTAGTACAATCATATCCTTGAATGATTGTAGATATTGTTTTGTTATCATTAATGATTTTACTAGATATACATGGACCTATTTTCTAAAATATAAGGATCAAACCTTAGATGTTTTTATTTCCTTTTGTATAAGGGTTGAAAATGAAAAATCATCAATAATTAAAATAATTAGGAGTGATCATGAAGGTGAATTTCAAAATCAAAGATTTTTAGAGTTTTGTCAAGATAGAGGGTATAGGTACGAGTTCTCCACTCCTAGAACACCACAACAAAATGGTGTTGTAGAGAGGAAGAACCGGGTCTTACAAGAGGCTGCACAAAGCATGTTCAATGAGTACTCATTACCGGGGTACTTATGGGCTGAAGCTGTAAACACAGCTTGCTACATGCAAAACCGAGTCCTCATTCACAGATTTCTAGGAAAGACTCCTCATGAACTTTGGTTTGGAAAACCACCTACGATTAAACATCTTAGGGTGTTTGGTTGTAAGGTGTTCATTCGTTCATTCTAAACACCAAGGATCATCTTGGAAAGTTCACAGCAAAAGCTGATGAAGGGATACTGGTCGGGTACTCCCTAGTCAGCAAAGCTTACAGAGTCTACAATAAGAAATCTAGATTGGTTGAAGAATCTTCTGATTTGTTTTTGAGGAAATTCCAAAAGTAAATGATAAATCAGAAGATGTCGAAGGAGTTCAATTCGAACTTAGGAAACTGAGTTTGGATGGAAGTCCAAGTGTTGTAGATGGTGGTGATGAGTATGATGACAGTGAGCCTAGACAACCCATAGATCAGCCGGATCCTCAGGCTGAGCTTGTGTCTAGTGACATCATTCAAGAAGCACCACCTACACCAAGGACAACTAGGTTAGCCTCTAGTCATCCCCAAGACCAAATTATTGGAGACATCCATCATGGAGTTAGGACTAGATCATTCTTTAGGAATGAGGCTAATGAAGTTGCCCTACTTTTCGAAATTGAACCTAGAAAAATTGACGAGGCATTAAATGATCCCGATTGGATCATTGCCATGCAAGATGAACTAGGTCAATTCGAAAGAAGTCAAGTTTGGGACTTAGTCCCTAGACCTAAGAAGACCACCATTATTGGAACCAAATGGGTCTTCAAAAATAAATTGAACCATAAGGGAGAAATCATAAGAAACAAGGCACGCTTAGTAGCCAAGGGCTACAGTCAAGTTGAAGGCCTTGATTACGATGAGACCTATGCTCCCGTGGCACGATTAGAGTCCATCCGATTGATGCTTGCATTTGCAGCACATCGTGGTTTCAAACTTTATCAAATGGATGTCAAATCGGCCTTTCTAACTGGTTTAATAAAAGAAGAGGTCTATGTCGAACAACCTCTGGGGTTTGAGAGTACCGAATTTCTAAACCACGTGTTCAAGCTCAAGAAGGCGCTCTACGGCCTTAAACAAGCACCTCGGGCTTGGTATGAGCGGTTATCGACATTCCTCATTGAAAAAGGTTTTGTTAGAGGACAAATAGACCCTACACTATTTCTACGGAGAGATGGTGATGATATATTTGTGGCCCAAGTATATGTCGATGACATAATTTGTGGCTCAAACAACAAGGGTTATTTAAATGAATTTATTGGACACATGGAGAGTGAATTTGAAATGAGTCTAGTGGGAGAGTTGACTTTCTTCCTTGGACTTGAAATCAAACAAACCTGAGATGGGATCCATGTGCACCAATCGAAGTACACTCAAGAGATGCTCCGTAAATTTAACATGAGTGATTCTAAAGAGGTAACCACTCCCATGGCTACAAACACAAGATTAGACAATGATGAGAGTGGTAAACCTATTGACCTAACTCAATATCGGAGCATGATAGGTAGTCTGTTATACCTCATAGCTAGTCGACCTGATATACTTTTTGCTGTGGGTATGTACGCTAGGTATCAAGTCTGTGCCAAGGAATATCATTTAATTGCTGTTAAACGAATTTTAAGATACCTTAAGGGCACAATTGGAGTTGGTCTATGGTACCCCTGTACCGAGTCGTTTGACCTAATTGGCTATACCGATTCCGACTATGTTGGGTACAAGTTGGATCGGAAGAGCACAAGTGGGGGCTGTCAATTCTTAGGTTCATCTCTAGTTAGTTGGTCAAGTCGAAAGCAACATTGTGTTACTCTCTCCACGACCGAGGTAGAATATATCGCCATGAGAGAGAGCGTATCACAATTGTTGTGGATGATTCATATATTAGATGACTATGGGTTAAGCTACAAATGTGTGCAAGTGTTGTGTAACAACATTAGCACAATAAACCTAACCAAGAATCCAGTCCACCATTCTAGGACAAAGCATATTGAAGTGCGTCACCACTTCATTAGGGATCATGTTGCTAGAGGAGATATTGTACTCTCACATGTAGAGTCCAAATCGAATCTAGCGGACATTTTCACTAAACCACTCCCCGAGAATGAATTTAGTTTATTAAAAAGGGAATTGGGAATGTGTCGTGCTTCATAGGATTAACAAGCATTCAAAACCCTTCATGATCAATTCAAATTGTTGGGAACAATTGGGTAACTTGGGAACATCTCACATAAACTATAAGGTTTAACAAAATATTTTTGTTTGCTAGAAATGGGATGAGATGCTAGGATCAACCTAATTCCTCAAAATGTCAATGCATCCCTTGAGAAATTAGGTTGACGAGATAATAATCACTAAGTTGACCAAGTATGGGGAAAACCAATGCATAACATATGTGTACTTGGCTCCATGATCATACTTGGACATTCCAATCAAGGAAACTTGATTGGAGACTTTATATTGATACAAACTTGGGTGGAAACTGATTGAATGTTTGTGATTGAGTTTGCCTCCACTTGGGTGGAGCAAATTGATTTGTTAGACCCATAGGGACCTTTGATCCTTCTTAAAGGATCAATTATAGTCATGGGAACACCTTCAAGATCGATAATCTTCCACCTGATCTCATCAGAATTCGATAGGAAGTCTGAAACTGTATCAGAAAATTTCTGATACCTGATCGGTCCACCGACCGATCAGACATACGGTTGATCGGTCCACAGACCGATCAGGAGTTGGCCTGATCGTTCCAATTGACCGATCCAGCTATTTCGCGAGAAAGTGTCAACATCTCACTGTGTTGGCCTAGATCGGTCCACAGACCGATCTGGCCCCCTTGTAGTGATCGGTCCACCGACCGATCAGGAGGGTCACAGAATACCTCACGAATCTACTGTCTGCTCTTTGATCGATCGGCAGACCAATCAGGGGCTTACCTGATCGGTTGCCCGACCTATCAGGACTAAGCCAGTCCGATCAGGCTGGAGCCTGATCGGTCTGGGTGCTCCCAGATCGAACGATGATCCGTTCGATCATATTAAATTGCGGTTGGTGGACCGATCCACCAACCTATTAACTCCCTTTAAACCTTACCTTCCCAAGCCCTAGCGCCGAAACCCCTCATCCTCCCTCTTGCGCGTGCGATCTTCTTCCTGAGTATCTTCTCCCTGTGCATGTGATTTTTTTTTTTCTGCGTGAAACCTTCTCCCATTCCCTGTGATGTTGTGGTTTCTCCATCTGCGAGTGTTGTTGGAGTTCCTCCTTTGCTCCCGAGATCTCTCCTGCTGCGATCAGATCCTCTCGTGCGCAAGCCTTCAAATGGCACCAAAGTGAGTGTTTTGCTTCCAATCTTTCCTTACTGCTTACTTCTTAAGATTTGTGATGTTTAGGCTAACCATTTTTTTCTTGTGGTTTCTTTTTGTGATGTGACCCTACTCTTGTCGTGACCTTTCATCATCATGACATGGATCTCATTGATTAAACCTAACTTCATTTGTTTATTTTCTATTATGATCAATGTCTTAAACTTCAAATTCCTTTTCTTGTGTCGTGATTTGATCCATTCAATTTGGTGTCGTGACCTTACCATGACCTTACCCTACTAAGTAAAACTAAACTTGACCTTCTTTTCTTGTGATCATCATTATGATTAAATTGACCCGATGATTCCATCCTTTAGAAAATCCACTAAGGGCAAGGAACCCGCTGAGGGGGCGGCGAAGGGCAAAGGTTCTTCTTCTTCCGCGCCCTCACGAAGGCCTCAGCCTTCGTCTAGTTCTCGGTTCCCGAATGCGGCCTTTGAGCAGGCCTTTCAATCTAGAACTTTCAAACTACTTTCGTGTCGGTTTATTGATCAACCTTTCTTGATTGAGCATTGTCCCTCTATCATAGAGGTGATTGATTTTTATAACCTTGATTTCTTTCTCTCCCTCGAACGAACAATCAACTATGACCTTGTTTCTGAATTCTACAATAATCTACAACAAGGACCTCAAGGTGGCTTTGATTTCACTACTCGAGTAGCCAAGAGGAATCTTGACTTCTCCTATGATGTCTTAGCGGAGTATCTGGGCGGTCGACGATCGCCTAATTTTTATTCTATCTACCTAGAGCTTCCCGACCCTTTATTGGCTGCATTCGGGGACGTCACCCCCGACTCCATATATGAGCACTTCTTCGGACACCCTCGACCAGCTGGCCTTGATGAGTTGGGACCTGACTTTCCGACCTTTGCAGCCCTCCGACTTTCTCCTACTGATTATGTTCTTTTTAAGATAATCACGAATTGCATCCTGCCCATAACCTCCAAACCCCTGACTGAGATCCGACTATATCACTGTCTGATGCTTTATGGCATGCACCGCCACATGGACTCTGACTTTATGGAGAGTGTTTTTCAGTCGATCATCTCCTATCGCAAGCCCAGTCGTCGCACTGTGTATATGCCGTTCGGTCACGTCATTACTGACTGGCTTATGTCAATTGGTATTGATGTAACCAAGGGCAGGACATTGCCCATGGTTAGACAGGATTGCCGTTTAGGCAAACGCGCGTTTGCCAAATCTGGTATTGTTGTTGGGTCGGACGATCAGAGTCTTATCTGGAAGGACGGGCGAGGTCTTGGCGAGCTTCCTTGAGGCGCACACGTAAAGGTACCCGCAGCTCCGGCTGAACATCAGGAGGCGCCCGCCGCTGCTGCTGACTACGACTATGAGCCAAATCCAGACCTGCGCTGGCAGATTTCAGAGCTTGATCGGACCATCCAGCATGATCTTCATTTGAGAGAGCTCTTGCGAGAGGAGGTCTGGTCTGGGTTTCAGGTTTTCGATCACAGATTGTTGGCGATCGAGTCTGACGTCTCTGGGGTCCGCTCCAGGCAGGAGACATGGCATGAGGAGTGGCGTAATTGGGCAGCTGGTCATCCATACCAGCCTTCATCTACTGGAGTTGCACCCTCCAGCAGGGCTGCCCCGGGGTCCTTCGTACCTGATGATGACACGATTGATGACCCTATACAGGCTGACCCCCCCCCCGGCCGACGATTGATTATGGATGTACTCTGTCTCTGCCTGTGACTTGCATTTGACTATTTGATTGCTCTGACTTTATGGTTGTATGTCTATGCTCTGACTATTATGGCTTTGTGTTGTATTCGACTTGACTTTGATGCTGTGTTATCCATCTGAGTTTATGACTATCTTCTTGTATGCCTTGCCATATTATGACAACTTTGTTCCATCTCTTGAGCAAGCAACTGTGAATCTGAAGCAACCTTCTGTTACTTGAGCACTTGGGAAGAAACAAGGAGCTTGGCGAGTCCATCAGCGAGAAGACACGAATAAGGGAGTTCTTGCGTGAGATCTGTGCTGAGTGGGGCTCGGTGAAGAGTTCGCTTGTGTTCTTGCGGTTCTTAATGCTCAGTAAGATTCCTTCTTGTGTTTCCTGTACTTAATACTTCATTCATCTTGAAACGCTGTGGAGAGGTTACTCCACCGAGAAGGAGGTTGCATTCTATCCGGATTTTCCGGGGCTTGATCTGTCGACGATCAAGGGAGCGCCCACCTTAAGGGCATGCCAAGGAGTAGGAACAAGTTATACCCGAACCTTGTAAACGATCCTTGTTAGCGTTTTGGTTTGCTCTTCATTTCTGCACATTTCTGTTTGCTTTCTTTGTTTCCGCTGCCTAACCTCTGAAGTGCAAAGAAATCTCAAAAACTGCTAAGTTTTAAGTGTCTGGCTACATTCACCCCCCCCCCTCTCTATCCATCCAAGCACCAACAGGTTGGACACGAAAACCTGATCTAGAAGATCAGGCAGAAAACTTAGTCGAGCGAGGACTACGAACAGAAGTAGAGATGGGTCGAGGATCAGAAGTCTCGTGATCCGGGAGTGTTAGAGGCCGAGCAAAACTCCAACCGGAGGAGCCGATTGGCAAAAGGTAACTTCTCTAGAGTGAAGTAGGTAAGGACGCATTCTCCGAAAGAGGGAACAGTAGGCGTCAGTTCAACCTAGGATTTCATTTGAAATCCAAAGTCAGAACCAGACAACTCTATCTAGCATTCATGCATATATTTATATCATTATACTGTGTTCTTGGATTAACCTTGGTTGCAGGCTAAAGGGACCAGCTGCTGCGATCAAGGTCGCCTGAGAGGGTTCAGGCGCTCGAGAACCCAGGCCCCTGAGAGGACTCAGGCGCCCCAGAAGGGGTTTTCTCAACGGTGGCAAAGTTGAGTTGGCAGATGCACCATGTCAGCTCCCAGGCGGCTCACTGCTCCCAGGCGCCCTAGTGATCACAGGCACCCAAGAACAGGATAAAAGTTAGTCGAGTCTGCGGATAAGGGCGCGGCTGATTTGGGCGACGTGTAGGGCACTCCTATAGCTTATCAGGCGCCCATGATCTAGTATAAAAGAGGTTTCACCCCCTTTGCTTCGAACATCAACTCAAGCTCTCAAAAACATTACGACAAGCTTCCGTGCTCGAGTTTTCTACACCAACAACGTTCAAGATCAACGACACACTGCTCCAACAAGTTCTACTTTTCTTCTTAAGTATCGTTGGTATAAAGTTTTCGATTCAGTTCTGTACTTAAATTATTATACTTGTACATCATTTTTCGAATTATAGAATTGCCCAACGAAAACGGTCAAGGACCATGAGCCTTAGAGTAGGATCCATCACAGACTCCGAACCAAGTAAAACAAACTGTGTTAGCAGTGTTTTATCTTGCGAAGCTCTTTTCGCTATGCTTTCTCTCGTTAAAATTTTGAAAAATATATTATCAATATTCCCCCACTATTGATCACAACGATCCCACATATACATGTATAACAGCCGGAGCTGTCTGATCCTGACTTTGGATTTCAAATGAAATCCTAGGTCGGACCAACGTATATTGTTCCCTCTTCCAAGGAACGCATCCTCTCCTACTCTACTCTAGAGAAGTTATCATTTGCCATTCGACACTTCCGATTGGACTTTTGCTCGGCCTCCGAAGCTCCCGAGTCTAGAGACGTTCATTCCTTGACCTGTCCCTACTTCTGTCCGTTGTCCTCGCTTGGCTAAGTCTTCTACCCGATCTTCTGAATCAGGTCTTCGTGCCCAATCCTCGACCAGGTCTTCGTGCCCAACCCTTGATCAGGTCTTCGGTGCCCAGCCCTCGACTAGGACTTCGTGCCCAGTCCTCGACTAGGACTTCATGCTCAACCCTACATGTCAAGACTTCGTGCCTAGACAAACTTGGACTTTCCTGCACACTTAGCAAATATGTTAGATCACAAAACATACTTAACTTTAAATCCTTTGTCATTATCAAAACCAGGTTCGATCTGGTGCTTCTAGCACCAACACAGATATCACACCTGTCATATGGGGGATAGATCTCATCTATATCACTCACATCCCTCTGCATAATCTGTTGCATACACAGTAATCGCCTTTATAGGCCACCCCGTTAACTGTGACATTTGACTATACAAAATCATACTACTCCTTATATAGGGAACCGTAGTGACTTTAGTTCTAAGGACTATTTATACTAATAGTCACATAAGAAAGATTATGACACACATATAATGATTCATGAAATATTCTCATGGCTCAGTACGCATTCTCTAATGTATACTCATGTGTCAACTTGATACTCATATCCATTACTTGTGAGATCAAGTCATCAATTAACCTACATTCTAGTCTCAACGCATTAATATCGTCCTTGAATATTAATACTTGACTAGGAATAGTTAAAAGTAGTGTTCTCTACTTCATCTTACTATAAATTCAACCAATTGATATAATATAGATCAGAATCTACTACCCAAGGGCATTATTATACTTATTCATTGGACACAATCATCAAATAAATATAATAATTAAACTTTCCCTTTATTAAATAGAATATAATATAAAATATTTCTTAGACAATCATTTCATAATTAGATCTAGGGATAACACTAACATTATCTTGGTGTAAATAGCCAACATGCTGAGAAGTATATTAGAAGAGGCAGATTGAACGGGCCTGAAGGTGCATCTACAAGTGAGAGCATAAGAGTTGTCCAAAAGTTAACTCATTTACTGGTATTATCACGCTGAGAGACATTGTTTACTTGTCCATTGCAATAATGACTTTGGGATAAATTTGACACTAGTGACTGCCATCACAATGACTTAAATGAGGTTTTTGATGTCAACTGTTGCAGAATGTAGTAATACAGCATATGGATCATTTAGTAGGGGACCTTATTGATCTCCTACACCATCTTCTTAAGTATGACCCTGCAACCCGATGGACGACATCCCTTCTTCACGAATAGTGTGGGCAGGAGATTTTGGTGACAAAGGGATAATCACCAAGAGTAGATGATTAGGAATCGGTTTTGATAAGAGTCTGGAGACATGTAAGTGCTAGCAAAGGAAAGGATGATGTTTTATGAAGATATATGTTATTGATAAATTCAATAAATGGGTTTAAAGTTTGTGTAAGTACCCCAAATAGATTTTGATGTGGTCAACCGAATCATGTTAGGTCCTGTGGTATTTTGATCATTGTGTCTAAGTGTGCATGAGCTTAGGAGCGTTGGAAGTTGAGCGGAAGACGCAGCGGTCGAGAAGGATGGCACGGGAAGGAAGCCAACGGGCTTGGTGCATTCGAGGGATGTGAAGTTTTGTGGAAGAGTACGCTGGTGAAGTGAGAAGGACGCACGTAACGTTCGAGGGATGAGAAGCGGGGGGGAGCTCGCTCAAGGAGAAGGTCGAAGGAGGCTTCGGATGAGCCCAACTCTGGAAGGTCCAAAATCACCCAAGAAGATCCGTTGGATGATTGATCAGCAAGGAGCTGACCAAACTCAACTCGGGCGCCCGTATGCTTTAGGGCACCCATATACTCAGGCGTCCCTATGCATACAGGCACCCTAAATGCAAAATATCATCCACAACTAGCCGTTTGCGAACATTGCGAAATGATAAATTTCCAAGCCACACATGTCAAGAAACCCCAAACACTCGGGCGCCCCTGTTGAGCCATGTCAGCATTCAGATAGAGTTGACCGGGGATATAAATAGGCCTCAGAGCTCAATTCTAGATTAGCAATTCATTATACTCGAAATTCATTTCTGTTTTCACTATCTTTTTGAGTTCTACAAGTTTGTAAAGAGACTTCTCTTCTCCCAAGGAGTTCATCTAGAGTTTGCGCTTTATTTTGCCTTGATTAGCAACTTTTCTGGTTGCAAACCAAGCAAATCTGTGTACCTCTTTTCTTTTTCTGTCTAGTTCATTTTTTATGTTCTTTATTATTATTGTGAACTAACTCCCATCTTTGTTAGAAAGAACAAAAGATAGTGATTCTTTATTTGCAGGGAAATTCACCCCACTCTTGCCGACCATACCATCACCGACAAGTGGTATCATAGCGAAGACGCTCTAGAAGGACTAACCGTCATCTGAAGCAACTTAAAAAATGGTCGGATCAATTATCTACCCGCTAAAGTTCGAGGGGGAGTTCGCTAGTTGGAAGCGAAAATTGCAGGTATTCTTTAAAACTGATTTTGAATTACTTTTAATAATGAAAAATAGTTTTGTAGCTCCCAAAGACACCGACAACAAACCTAAAGATTAAAGCATCTTGACAAAGAAGGAGCAAGCAGATTTTGTGGCAAACAGAAAAGCAGAGTTTCATTTACTGGTCGTACTACATGCATAAGAAGTCAACCGAATCGGGAACTACAGATTGGCAAAGGAATATTAGAAAAAGTTCCTAAAACTTCACAAAGGTACCTGCGAAGCCAAACTAGTAAAAAGAGACATACATTGGAATCAATTCAGCAATCTCCGAATGGAAGAAGGAGAGTTAGTAACCCAATTACATACAAAACTTAAGGAGCTAATCACGGGACTCAACAACCTCGGAGAGTCAGAAAGTAAACAGGACGCACAAAGGTATGCATTAAACGCCTTCCTGAGGACCCCGAACTGGACTTCCGTAATAGATGCTTACTACATCTCTAAGGATCTTAAGGTAAGTAGCTTAGAGCAACTCTTTTTGACTTTAGAACTTCACGAATCTCAATGCGCGGGAAAGAGTAAAACGGACAACATCGCCCTAAGAATGAGGAAAATCCGACACGAGGAGGAATCTTCAAAAGACAAAGAAGATACGGATACATGGTAAGGAAATTATCTAAGTATTTTAATGTTAAAAGGTTTAATAAAGTGCAGAGTAAGAAGCAAAGGAAGATCCGTTACTACAACTATGAGGAAGAAGGGCATATCAAGGAAAACTGCCTAAAGCTAAAAGCAAACAAACCTAACAACGTGAAACACAAGAACCTGAAGGGCACATGGGATGAATCATCATCAGATGAGATTAATATCATGGAACACGTCGGACTTGCGCTGATGGATTCACACCAAGAAGAAGAAAACATCGATGAAGGAGGAGCCACATCAGAAGATAGCAGCGACGAAGGGGGATCTTTGAACATCGAAAGAGATATGGTAAGTGAGGTATGTTATATATCTCCTAATCAACTCTATTCAGGTATAAAGGCAAATTATGAAGTCAATATGCAAATTAAAAAAAATAAAAACAGACTTAAAAAAACAACTAGCATTTGCATGCCCATTAGAAATGTTTGATAAATTGAGATTAGAAAACGAAAACTTAAAGGCATAAATCAAAAAATTGAAAAGTACTTGTAGAAATTAAAATTTTTATCAAAATTCAAATTTTTAATATTCTAGAAAACTTAATTGGATTTTAAGTATCACAAGGGTTAAATTGTAAAAATTTCTAGGATTTATATTCCATCAAGATTTTTGATTAATCCTGTTGGTAAGAATTTATTTTGGATCCCAAAATCTATATTGAACTGTTAGATATTATTTATTACATATTTATCAATTTTTTATTAATGATTTAATTGTAATCTTATTAAATTGTTTTTGGAGATAACTATTGCAGAAAAATTAGTTTAATATTTTTTTAATGATAGTGTCTATAGTGTACTATCTACAAAACTTTCTTAGAAATTATTAATAGTTAAATTGATTTTTTATTCAAAAACTTATTTTTAAAATTTAAAAATACTTTAAAAAATTAATTTTATCAAATCTAAGTTTTTAGAATCTTTGGATTATGTTTTGAATGTTATGAAAAAATTTTAAATTTATTTGAAGTTGAAATCAAATTTTAAAAATTATCTATTTTAAATTTAGCAACTCAGATTTCAAAATTATTTTCATAAAGTTAAAAAATTTATTTCAATTTCATAATTTTTCTGGAGATGAGCTTGCCAAAATTCTAACTTGGATAAAAATTTGATTAATTTTTTAGTAAGAATAAATTATTAAAAATTATTTTTCAAAAATTAAACTTTAAATTTTAAAAAATAAATTTCCACCAAATTTTAATAAATTGGATTTTCTGGAAACTAACTATTAAGATAGTTCTCCAAAATGTTCAAAATTTTTAGATACCAAAATAATTTTCTATGAATCTTTTTTTGAACATATTTCGTAACCTGTTTAAATTTTGATGTGATCAAAGGAGGAGAAATAGGATTAAGTTAAAGAGTAGGCTTAATTTCATTTTTTTTTTTTTTTTGCTTTCATTGTCACATATTTATTCTTATTTTTTATGATCGTTTACCCTAATGTAGCTCGGGTTGATGCATATAAAAAATGAGGAGATTGTAAGTATCCCAAATAGGTTTTGATGTGATCAACCGAGTCAAGTTAAGTCCTATTGTGTTTTGATCCATGTGTCTAAGTATGCAGAAGCTTAAGAGAGTCGGAAGTCGAGCGGAAGATGCAGCGGTTAAGAAAGATGTCACGGGAAGGGAGTCGACGGGTTCGGTGCGTCCGAGAGACGCGAAGTTTTGCGGAAGAGTATGTCGGTGGAGTGAGAAGGACGCAGGCAACGTCCGAGGGACGAGAAGCTGTGGGAAGCTCACTCGAGGAGAAGGCCGGAGGAGTGTTCGGGTGAGCCTAACTCTGGAAGGTCCGAAATCACCCAAGAAGACTCGTCGGAAGATTGGTCAGCAAGGAGCTGACCAAACTCAACTCGGGCACCCGTATGCTTTAGGCGCCTGAGTACCCAGGCACCCCTATGTATACAAGCACCCTAAATGCAAAATATCATCCTCAGCTAGTTTACGAATGTTGTGAAGCGATAAACTTCCAAGCCACATGTTACGAGCCCGCAAGCACTCAGGTACCCCTGTTGTGCCACGTCATTATTCGGATAGAGTTGGCCCGGTCAGTTCCAGATGAACTCCTTGGGGCGAAGAAGCCTCTGAATTGCCGTCAGAGCTCAGTTCTAGATTATCAATTCATTATACTTGAAATTCATTTATGTTTTGACTATCTTTCTAAGTTCTACAAGTTTGTAAAGAGGCTTCTCCGCCCTAAGGAGTTCATCTGGAGTTTGCGCTTTATTTTATCTTGGATTAGCAAACATCCTGGTTACAAACTAAGTAAATCTGTGTGCCTCTTTTCTTTTTCTGTCTAGTTCATTTTTATGTTTTATATTATTATTGTGAACTAATTTTCATCTTTCTTAGAAAGAACAAAAGATTGTGATTCTTTATTTGCAAGGGCAATTCACCCCCTCTTGTCGACTGCACGATCATCGACAGTTTGAAATGGATATACAGCAGCCATGCACAAGCAAATCTATCTAGGTTTCTTTTGTAGGAAACATGTACATAATAAATACTCTATTGCCACTTATATAATCTCTCGATATCAGCTTTGGTTCAGTGGCAAGAGCGAATTTATATGGGGACCCGAGAGGGCCACGACCCCCCCCCCCCCCCCCCCCCCCCTAAGTTTTTAATAAAATTATTTTTATATAAAAATTTTTATTTTTTATTTTTGTATAGAATTTTTTTTTCATAGTATATATAATATTTGCCTTATTCAAAAATAAATGTTTATAGATGGGCTAATCGTAAGTTTATTTTTTATTTTATCGCACATCTTGTGTTCAAATCCCTCGGAAGATTAAATTTTTTTTAAAAAAACTCTTCTCCCTATTTCTCAAATTTCACATAAATATTCATTTTATATTTTCAAAGATTTGTAGGATATTATTATAATAATTATTTTTTGGTCATTAATATAATAATTATTCATGTCAGTTAGACTTAATATGCAATCCGTCAAATTTACAATTCTAGATTCCTCACTGAGAAATGATACAATCTCCTATGTTTGACAATCTGAATGGAGAGTAAACAAGTGGCTTGGTTGGTAAGACCGTATCAATTGCATCAAAATCTGGTTTAAGCGTAACCTCTCCACCAACCAGGCCGAATTCGATCAACTCGTGAGTTAATCGGTTGAGCCATTGGATGCACTCCACTATTAGAAAATAGCAATGGCTTTCAGAAACAATTCTTTAGTAGTGAAGTTGATTTTGATTTAATTTATAAAGGCGAAGCTATCAAATCTAATTCAGTTTTGATATAATAGCTTTATATATATATACACACACTACAGATCGTGGGGGGCGGATCCTCTGGTCCCTAAATCTCTGGTCCCTCCCTAGTCCACACCGCGATTGCGGCCGGATCGTGATTGCGATCCGGCCGCAATTTATTCCAATCCCCTCTAGGGTTCACCATGCCCCCCAGGTTATAGTTTGGGTTTGGGCGGGTGGCCGGAGGCCACCCGACGGCCTAAACCCTAAATCTTAAACCCTAAACCCTAAATTTTAAATCCGGATTTAGGGTTTAGGCCGTCGGGTGGCCTCCGGCCACCCGCCCGAACCCAAACTATAACCTGGGGGGCATGGTGAACCCTAGAGGGGATTGGAACAAATTGCGGCCGGATCGCAATCACGATCCGGCCGCAATCGCGATGTGGACCAGGGAGGGACCAGGGATTTAGGGACTAGAGGATCCGACCCCCAGATCGTGTGTCATGTGCCTTTGTACACCATAGCACAGGACACTTGGATTTTTATTTTTTTAAATTAATATTTCTTAAATTTTAAATCTTAGAGATATATAATATATTTTAAATATTTTTTAATATTATAATTTTAAAAAAAATCTTATTTGTTTAAATTCATTATAATCTAACTTCTAAATTTAAATTTTAAACTCTAAATACATATAATATATACCATAAAATTTTAAAAATTTTATTTTGAACATTATAATTCAAAAGAAAATTTTGAAATCTAATGAAAAAATTTTATTAGTTTAAATTCACTATAATTCAATTTTTAAATTTAAAATTTTAAATTCTAAATGTATATAATATAAAAATAATAAAAAACATTAATCACAAGCCTGGATTTAGTGTATATATATATATATATATATATATATATATATATAGGATTTTGATATAGCACGCGACTTGAAATACGCGCCTGTGCGCTACGCCGTTTTTTTTTTTTACATTTCCTCTGTTAATTTTTTGAATAACTTTTATTAAATTTTGGCCTCGCTCTCGCTCGTCTTCTTCCTTGGCAGCGGGCGAAGGCGGCGACGGCTGCTCGTCTTCTTCGTTGGCGCGGCGGACGGAGGCGGCGAGGCAGTCGGCGGCGAGGCACCGCTCTCGCTCGTCTTCTTCCTTGGCAGCGGGCGAAGGCGGCGACGGCTGCTCGTCTTCTTCGTTGGCGCGACAGACGACGGACGGAGGCGGCGACGGGCGGAGACGGCGACGGCGGACGGAGGCAGCGACGGCGACGGCGGAGCCTCCGCCGTCGCCGTCGCTGCCTCCGTCCGCCGTCGCCGTCTCCGCCCGTCGCCGCCTCCGTCCGTCGTCTGTCGCGCCAACGAAGAAGACGAGCAGCCGTCGCCGCCTTCGCCCGCTGCCAAGGAAGAAGACGAGCGAGAGCGGTGCCTCGCCGCCTCCGTCCGCCGCGCCAACGAAGAAGACGAGCAGCCGTCGCCGCCTTCGCCCGCTGCCAAGGAAGAAGACGAGCGAGAGCGAGGCCAAAATTTAATAAAAGTTATTCAAAAAATTAACAGAGGAAATGTAAAAAAAAAAAAACAGCGTAGCGCACAGGCGCGTATTTCAAGTCGCGTGCTATATCAAAATCCTATATATATATATATATATATATATATATAACCACTTTCTAAAACTTTGATTGGATTCCTCTTTGGAAAATCTAAACTGAATGTAATTTAATTTATATCCGCCGCATCTCAAAATTGGGTATCCAAGAATCGATCTCACTTCATAAACATTGGTGAAAATTGCATGATATGATAAGTCGATGCAGGATGTCATGGTGTGTAATGATAAAGATCAGACGAAGCGCAGACTGAAACACATGGTGAATTTTAAAAAAAAAACCCTCAGGTTAAAATTTGTACTCATCCATAGGATAAAGAAATACAACTCTTGGATCCAGTGGATGATCCCCCTTGGGTTTTCAATGGACCCTTTGTCCGATACACGATGTGGCACAAGGATCTCGGATGCTGCCACAATGGCGTAGTCTTGACACTGGTATTGAAACTTATCCCCTGGGAACTCACAATGAGCAATGGGTCATCAATAGGTGAAAATTTGTAATGAGCCAAGCTCATGAACAAGCAGACTCCTTTTTTTACTTCCAAACTGGCTTCTCGATTAGAGCTCATTTGCTTTAGCTGCAGACTGCACAAAGTAGTACAATCTCCACAGGATCACATCATCCTGCCGAATCATAAATAAATTGATCGTTGCATGAAAGAAAACTAAAGTTGCACGAAAAAATAAATAAATAAAAGGCCATGCTATCTTTTTTACCAGCTCTTCAAGATTTACAGAGAATGTGTCTGCAAGACTGCTTCTTGAAGAGTTACTACATTGGAGGATTTCAACCACGCGATCAAGTGCCTTCTCTGGAAGCTTCTGGATCTTTCTACCAAGTTGCTGCTTCTCAGCTAGTGTCATAGGTCTGCAAATTCCACAAGAAATTTTAGACAACCTCCCCAACTGTATTTGAACAAGTGGATAGTACTAGAGAGAATTATTAAAAAAAAGTTAGAAGATACATTTTCATGCACGAAGCTTATAAAAAGTTTAAGATGATCCAATAACACTATGTCAGAATATAATGTAACTACTAAAACAGGAAGGGTAGCTAGAGCATTAAACCAGAGTAATGCAATGTATCTAATGGACAAATCTTAACAAACTATCTGCATGCTTTTTCAGGAAAAATACATGAATATGAAAACAAAATTTGAGGACCGAAAAAAATGCTCCAATATAAAAAACCAGCAACTTAAATTTGTAGTGAAAAATGCCATGCAAGAAGCACTATTTAGAATTTCTCATACACACGACTAGTATACAGTAGGAAACTTGGAAACCTAGTACTTATTTAGATGAGTTAAGCTCCATTTATTGCACAATATTTTCCAGAGGAAGATATTGTGAAGTATATTCCAAGTAACTCATTTTTCTGTATTTGGTTGTTCGTCATTCTAAATTATTTCTATGTTCACTTGCTAATACATTAAGGCTCGACTAATGAGACATCACATTTTTAAAAACTATACTTTTATATATCCCTTAGATGTTAAAATATTTCACTAAAAAAACATTTTAAATTTATTATTTATTCAACAATTTTTTTAATGATTATTACCACTTTATTTATTATTATCTTCTGAAAATAAATTATTGGCATTTTTATATTTATCATTATAATATATAGTTTTTTAAAAACATAAATATTTATTAGTAATTCCACTTTATTATACCAATATGTTACTTTTTTATTCATATTTTTTTTACTTTCATTCTATATTTGTTATCAATTGACTTGTAATATGAAGTATTCATTGTTATTTATTTATTTTACCTTTATTTTGATTATATTATTCATATAAAATATATGCATTATTATTTTTACTTTTAATAGAATATATATCTTCATTTTTTATTATTTAATTAAAATATTGAAAAAATATATTGATGCATTTTTATAATATTTTAATAAGAAATGTATTAGTCATTATTTTATTATTTCGCATTAGATGCTTATGGTCTTGTTTTTATACAACAATAACAGCCAAGCCTTATCCCATTAAGTGGGGTCGGCTATATAGATCTTTCTACGCCATTGGACTCTATTCCCTACTATATCATCATCTATAGTTAAATAAATTTTATGTTATTTTATTATTGTTAACCAAATCTTTTTCTTTCTCATTTGATATGCATATTTTGTCATAGTTTCATATCACTTAACTGGAACATATATTAATCGTCTAAGTACATGTTCATACCATCTTAAACGTGTCTCTCAGAGTTTTCCTTCAATAGATGCAATTCCAACTCTCTCTAATGTTCTCATTTCTTATCTTATACATCTTTGTATGTTCACACATCCACCTTAACATCCTCATCTCTGTAGCTCATCTTCTGCTCATGTGTTCGAGTCATAACCCAACATTCAACTTTATATACATAACAGGTCTAACCACCATATCATAGAACTTTCCTTTAACTTTTAAAAGTACTTTACGATCATATAGAACACATGACACTTTTCTTCATTTCAACTGTTCCGCTTATATTCTATGTAAGGCATCTCTCAATTCATCAATCTTTTGTAAAAATAATTCTAAATATTTAAAGCTCTCAGTTCCAAACAATTCATCATCTCCTATCTTAACAATTGACTAATTACATATAATATTATTAAACCTAAATTTTATATATTCTATCTTTACTATACTAAACCTGAAACCATTCACTTCCAATGTTTCCTGCTAAGATTCGAATTTAATATTTACTCCTTCATGTATCTCATCTAACAAAACAATATCATCTGCAAATAACATGCATCACAGTACCGTGTCTTGGATGTGTCCAATGAGTTTTTCCATGATTAGTGTAAAAAGATAGTGACTTAAAGCTGAACCTTAACTAACCGTATCTTTATAGGAAATATTTCAGTTAATCTATCTGAAGTCTTCACTCTTGCCGTTACATTCTCATACATATCTTTAACTAGTTCAATATATATTACACTAACACTTTTTTTTTCTAGAATTTCCATATAATTTCGCTTGGAACTCTTTTATAAGTTTTTTCTAAGTCAACGAATACCATGTGTAGATATTGTTTTTGTTCCTGACATTTTTCAGTTAGTCGCCCGAGAAGATGTATAGCTTCTATTGTCAACCTTCTAGGCATGAATCCAAATTATTTTTTGGTCACCGTGATCTACTTATTTTTTTTCCTATTACTCTTTCCTAAA
>JAGFNQ010010586.1:539443-613156 GCA_024364735.1 Boesenbergia rotunda
CTATTGAATTCAGTCTTATCTTACACTGCAAAGCCACAATATAACATGACAAAACTTTACCATCTTTAAGCAATACTAGTAAAATATTTATAGTTAAAAGGAAGAAACTTATTTAAATTTAAACATATATTTTTCTATCGTATGTTTTTACAAGAATTCCAATCGCTAGTAAGTGTTAATAAAATAAATCATAGAAGAAAATTTGTTTAGATCCTTAAGAGGCATAAGCAATAACATTTAAATTTTGTATGTAATGTAATGAAAAGTATTGCAATTTGTAGTCGTTTACACACCAACACCATTAATACAACTATTGTTGTGACAACACCACCTTACCACTACGAACACTTTGATTATTGTTGTCATTGTCCTTGTCATCTCCTGACCAATGCTTGCAATATGGGATAAAACAAGAAAATCTGACCTGGTCTCACACTTGAATTAAACAGCTACAAAACTTCATTTTAGTGTAACTATTTTATGTCATATGGAACTTATTCCTCAACTCTATGCATATTATTCATTATCTCACTGCATAACAAAACCCGACCTCACACATGAATTAAACAAACTAACAAAAAAACATTCTATTTATAACTATTTCAAGTATGTTGAATAGAACTTATCCCTCATCTCTAAGCATAGTATTCCTCATCTTACACATGAATTAAACATAAAAAAAATCATTTTAGTTTCAATTATTTTGAGTCTGATCGAAGTTACATAGATAACGAATGGTTTAAAATCTTGTACCATATCGAGCGAAATGGGTTCGATAAATCACCGAAAATATCACTGAACACCAAGGTTCAAAATTTCGAATTGTGTCATAATTTGTCTTTAACCAGAAAGATAATGTTCCAGTATCATACCAATACTCTGATGCATTGTGTCAATGACACATTGGAGGCTGAACCAGAAAAGAGATGAAGAAAAGGAAGGCGACATGATCTATGCTGAGTGGTTACCGGAATGACATGTTTTGACCATTTCGCTTAACATGGTACAAGATTTAAAACATGACCGACACACTCCATCCTATGCTTTATGTCTTTTTTTTCAACTCCAATCACACCATGCATCAAAACAAACAATATCATCTCATTGAAAGATTGAAACTTCGGTACGACTTGAGAAGTGGAAAAACTGGACTAATCCCTCTCTGCCTCATTAGTTCATAGATCAGATGTGCATTCAACTGGTTAGTTATGAAATGGAAAAAAAAACGAGACTAGTTTATTAGAAATAGGATCAGTTTTATCTTATTGTTTGAAATGTCAAAATGACATAATTAAATTTTATAAGGGTAAATAATGGTAATACACCTTAAAAACCCTACCTTTGCCTCATAACTCATCACTTGATCCTAACCCCTTCTTGCTAGTTCCACCACCGTTTGTGTTTCACACCAAACAGTGCAAACCTCAAACATCCTCCAGCAGTAGCTTATGTCACACATGAGTCAATAACTCGCTTGACTCTCTACCTATGAAAAGAGGGGGAATGGATGCCCTGATCCCTATTACAATGGCGTTACTTATTTATTGTCTATTGTATTTTTTATATATATATCATACTTTTTCAGGGCCCAAGAGAAGTACTTGTTCAACAAACCAAAATTACATTCTATTTATTAATTTATATCTTTGAGTCATTGAGACATTTTCCTCAATTTGATATGTGGTGTGTTATGATTGCATTCATAGTGCTTGCTCTGCAGAAATCCTCCCTTACACAACCAGATCATTGTTTGTCTCCATCCTCCTTTACTGCAGCACAATCAATACCACCACCGAGGTTGCTCACCCCTTCCCCTGTTTCATGATCTAGCTGCCACATCCCAGCACCCCGTATAACTCACCCCCACATCCATTTACCTCCTCAGTTACCATGATTTACATACTCCATGTTGATCCTGGGGCGGACTAGTGGGGGTGCTGGGGACGAGCAATTCGCCTTTTGCCACATGATCTAGCTGCCACAGCCATCTGATCATCCAAGAAGGTTGAGAGCCATCATGTGCCTTCCTCTACCTCTTTAGCAGCTCAGCCCCTACTCCACTTGAACATTTGAGAAGGTTGAGACTTGAGAGTAACACAACCTCTCCTCCCCCTTTGTTGTAGCTCAGTCACTATCACCACCTAATCATCAAAGAAGATTTTTGTGGAGCTATATGTAGATGATGGAGACCAACAGTTTGTGGTTCAACCACTCCATGAATGTTGAGCATCATGGATGCTGCAATCTCCTCTGTTTAAGGTATCATGGACGTCCTTTATACAAGGTTAGCTTGATGTTACCCTTTAGTGTACATATGAAAATGCATTGATTATTTCTGATGCATTTGTTACCTTGACTTTTAAAACTGTGATGATCTGTATTCTGCATCTGTCCATTGTGCTTAATAGTAGAATGTATTCCTTCAAAGTTACCCTTGCGTTTGTGAGTAAATGGATTGTTATATGCTTGTTTCTAGAGAAATTGAGAATGCTCATAGATACTTGCTAGGTAGGACTCGCAAATTCAAGTTATATCTCCTTATCTATTACATAGAGATGTATTTCTTAGAGGATGTAGACTGGGAAGAAATAAGATTTTGTTGTGGATCAGCAAAGGATAACAATGTTTAATTTAGGGGAAGAACATATCATATTGCCTGTTTTATTGATAAGAAATACATACATAGTGCTTATAGGACTAAGAAATAAAACACTAAATATCTAATGTGGGACTATATCCACTACAATAAAACTATTAGCCTAATAACTTTTAACACTTTTCTCAAGATGAGTATATATGCATCTCTGGCTTGTTACGTAAAATAGAAATTGCAGACTAAGACAGGAACTTGGTGAAATGAAAAATATTTGCATGTAGGGAAAATAAAACATTTTATGAAGCAACATTGTTTCCTTTAACCCCAGATCAACAAAGATAGAGAATAAAACTGAAAGAATGAAGTGAAGAGAGATCTCAAGAATAAATCTCATAAGTGCACTTCTCTTTGAAGTGGTGCATACAAGTAGCACATAATAAACTGAATAAAGAGGGAAAAAACATTTGACAATCTTGGAGGAATGATAATACATGTCAACTGTTTGCTAAAGGTGGAAAATTAAGAAATAATATTCTCTATTCATGTCTTAACAATATAGAAGATGATGCACTGAAGAAAAAAAAGATAAGTGCACAAACAATAACTAAGTGCTAGAAATAGGTGAGGAGGTCAAGAGAGAAGAGGCTGGAGTATAGAAGTGAAGTCGTTGTAAGGGCAACATATGGCTAAGAGCATGACAAACAAAGAATTAAACTTTGAACAAGAGATAGAGAGGTGCTAGAGGAAAGACACAAGGCCCACTAGGTGGGCACCTGCATGAAGCTAGATTGCTCTCCTGAAATCAAGAAGAGGTGGGTGCTAGGAGTTAAATTTAAATGAAAGGGTTGGAAGGGGGAGGGGTTATGAGGCACTTGAAATCGAGAGCGACGACTGACAGGCTCACACTAATGGAAAAAGTAACAGACAAATAACTGACAACAAACATTGTTTGCAGGGTAGGAGAAAAATGGAGATTGGTAAAATCAGGCGCAATGATGAAGGGTTATACCTTGAGATCATGAGGGAGAGGTTGTCATGTTGACTGTCAACGTCAAACAATTAGTGATTGTACAGCAGGGCATTTTGGTGAATGCACAAAAGTGATGCTAGGGTAGGATGATGATGAGACACAGAAGGAGCATCTGCTTGTGGAGTCTTGAACAGAAATGAGCGCTGTGAGAGAAGAGATTGCACAATAAGCATAAAGAATGGCTGTGGTCTTGTTTACTTTGACTGCCAATAGCTGGAAAGGTCATTTGCAGGGGAGATTGCTTGTTGGTGCAATGTGTGGCAACGAGGCAAAAGGGAATTTAATGGGGGAGCAGAATTATATAAACACATCCTCAAGTATGGAGGTTGGAGAACAGTCATTGAAGGGAGAACCTCATGTTGCAGCAACTTCAATGACATCAACTAGCCCCCGGGTCACGGTGTCATGATTAAGCCCTTCAGTGATAAGTTAGGATCTAAAGTTCGAAACTCAACTACGGCATATTATTTGAAATTTGTTCCTTTAATGGGTAGCGGACGTGAAAATGCTGGCTATCAGAATGGGTCTGCATGTGCATTTTTGCGATTTACTCTGACGGCCGGTGTGAAACTTTTGTGCACTTTCATCTGCTATCTAGTTAATCATTTTTTCAATAACATCTACTAACAGACTAAGTAGATGAGACATGAATAAATTGGACAATAATAATCAATAAAAAATTGAAAACTTATATCATATATAAGACTTAAAATAATAGCAAATAATTAAAATTACATCCATATATAATAATAGGACTCTAACCTAATTCCTAATGATTAAACTACCTACATGAGATTAAATTAAGAGGGTGTTTGGCTGAGCTTATAAGCTCTACACTACTTTGGAGCTTGTAAGCTCTTCAAAAATATTGGGTAGAGTTTTTTGCAAATAGCTTATAAGCTGTAAAAATAAGTTGTTTGACAGCATATAAGTTGCTTTTAAAAAAGTAATAGAGATCCTACTTTTTTAAAAAAGATTTTATTTTAGCAATTTTTTCTCTAAAATATCCTTATATATTTTCATTAATCACCATCTTATCCTCCACAGATTTTTACAAACCTAACAACTCTCTCTATACTGACTTCTTTTCCTAGTGCACTCTGTCATCCAAACACTTTAACAACTTATTTTTAAAATAAGACCTAATAGCTTATAAACTCCTAAAACAGCTTATATGCTATAGCTTATAAGCTATTTTTAATAAATTTAGCCAAACACAATCTAAATATCTACAATATTTGTAGGGTTTAGATGAACATGTTTATATAATCTCAAATGGGTTACTCCTTTTGGAGCTCAAGTACAAAAGAAAATTGTCTCATCTCTATTGTGAGTTACATAACCATACTCCATGGCAAGTGCAAATGCAACTCCAGTTCCCCTTCCAAATATCTAAGATTTGCAGGTGCTACAAACACACATTTTCAGACCAGGAAGGCTTTTCCAGCTTTGCCTTGATGAGTTCTATGCATAGGATTTATATCAAATCTAATCAAGGTTCATCTAATGAAAGAAACAAAATGTTCATCTCAGACTATCCTACTTGACAATAGCAGATCTTACAGTTTTCTAGAAATATTAAAAAATGAAAAGATAGATTATAGCAAGGTTTAAAATTTTAAGCCGTGTCATAGTCTCGGCTTCATATTGCACCTTGCCAAGATGGTTTCAGGACTTTTTAAATTATAAAAGATAATATTCAATTACTATAGATGCTTACTATTGAGCTAGATTTGATATTATTTCATGATATATTTGATACTTATAGAGTAAAAGTCGGTTAAACATGACACGATCAAGTAAGTTTACATTGAATTTAATTTGGATTTATTATGATTAATTTAAAATTAAATTAAATTTATATATATAATAATTTAATTCATTAGTAATATTATATTTATATTTTATAAGGTTAGAAATTATATTATATTAAATTACTGTTTTCTTCCTCTTTTAAGAGACTTTTTTCTCTGTTGTTACCACATGGACGCATAAAGGAAACCATAGACGGATAAAGAAAAAAATTAACATAGGGAAAACAATTTTGTGGGGAAAACACAATACACAAAAGGAAAACAGAGAAAAAAGAAAGAAAGGAAAATTAGAAGGAAAAAAAATGAAAAATTAAAAAAGCGTGCAGGTTGTCGTCCACCGTGAGGTCACAACGGCTTCCGCGATCCACCGCCAGGTCGTAGCGGCCTCGCGACAGACCTGTGTGAGCCACTGCCAGGTCACAACAGCCTTTGCAACCCGCCACGAGATCACAGTGGCCTCTGCGATCTCATAGCTCTGAGCCCAGCGTCGTGCAGCTCGGCGAGCGAAATGGTAAATTCTGCCCATGCCGACTAGCATGGGTCCACATCTTATACAGTGGATCATAGATCTTTAACAATCCAACATCTCATACTTCGATGTTAGTTCACATAAGGAAAAGCTAGCTAAGGCTCAATTAATGCAAGAGTACAAACTCATAAAAAAAATTACATTAGTGCCGCCAACAAATTACATGATTATGTTAGAAGCCTAATTTTTCAGATTCTTCTTAATGCAACCATGGAAGGTAGAGATAGTCATAGAAATACATGCATAGGGAAATTAGGTTGCATGCAATTTTATATATCAAACAGCAGCAAGTCATACAAAGCATCAGACAAACAAAAGAGAAATCAGTTGCAAGCAGAGGACACTATCAATAATGATTAAATATAAGATACAATTTTAAAGTACCTTTTTAACAACCTGAGAATTGAAATTGAGAGTGTTAGAGAAACTGTCACACTTGTCAGAAGAAGAAGAAGACGAAGAAGACTTTCTCTTCTTATAACCAAGAAGCTCACTGGTCTCTTTAATGAAGAAAGTTGAATTGCATGGCAACTGCTCTTTCACCTGCAGATCTGATGAGATTTGGAGAGTTGCTAGGATATGGCCAAATATCTGCAGCCAGTTTCCGAATGGGTAATAGGGGTTATAGATAACTTTTAAAACCTTGTTGAGTTCTTATCAAGAACTGAAAAAAAAAGGAATCTTAGAACAAATTGGTTATTATAAATGCATCAGTATGCATGACATGCAACTTGGAAATAAATGTATATAATAAGAACACAATCACAAGGATTGAAGTTGAGGTTAACATTTGAAGAGATTGGTTCTAAAATACTACTTATATATCCAAACCTATCATGAAGAAAATTTTCCAGATGTTACAAGGGAAAAAAGTCCTGGTAGCAGAATGAAGAAGTTTAATGGAAATGCACCTCGTCTGCTTCTTGATTAAGACAAACCACAGTCTGGTGTAGTATTGCCTTCAATGTCTCTTTCTTATATTCTGAAAGCTCTTCGCCAATTACTTTGGCAACGAACGAAATGGGAGGATGATAACTTTTATCGGTCTCACCATCCTTTGGAGTAATAACAGTTTCAGCGTCTCCTGTTTGGTATCCTAAAAGTGGCTCCAAATCTGACTCGAAAGGAGGTGAAACATGACCACCATTTTGAGGAAACAGCTCCAAGAAATGGTGCTTGTAATAACCATGAAAATCAGGTCCAAGTTCATTCTTGATAGAAGAACTTCCAGACATCCTAAAGATGATAGATACCCTGTGATAACAAGAGATTTTCTAATCACATATATAAAGGATGAGAAACTATAAAAGCGAGCAAAATCTACATTATGCAAGTAAAACATTATCTGTTTCTCAAAGTTGTGCCAGTACCTAAACCCATGCTACAGACAGCATGATGTATGCTCACATTACTAGACTTTCCAAAACCAAAGGTTGTACCAAACTTTTACTTTAAAACATACAAGAACAGATGTAGCAACAAAATTGACTTGGTTTAAATATGAGAGGCCCCATCATAACACTTACAACTTGGCTGTATTTGAGATTGGACCTTTGATGTCAGAAAACCTACAGATTGAAGCATATTCCAATATGGACTATTTTAGCTCTACTTTTAACTGTAAATCTACATCAGGATTCATGTGATGGTGAAGATTCATAGGCAACAAAGAAGTTGTGTGTTCTTTTGTGGGGGTTGACTGCACCATGGCCCACTATGGTTGTGGAATTATAAAAATAATGACCCTTTGACATTGCATTGGGATTCTACTCAAATTAGAGTACAAGTATCTGATCCAGGTATCAAACGTCATGAGACCATTTAATTACCTAGTGAAATGACTACATTTTAGAGGATATATGTATGTGTTAGAAAACGGCATTTCATTCCTTGCAAATAAAACAAATAATTGTAGTTGTAGACAGGTTTTCGAAAATGGTGCATTTTATTCCTCTCAATAAAATAAATGATCTTATTAGCCAACTTGTTTTTTAGGAGATTGTTAGACTGCATTACATTGTAGTGCAGTTAGTTATTTTTGAAACCTGATTAAGTTGCCATCTGCATTCCACCAGATTGATGGACAAATATGAGGTTGTCAAACATAGTTGGAAAGATTCTTAGGCGTCAAGCGGATAAGAAATTAGAAAATTAGAACTATATTTTTACCAATTGCTAAATTTGCTTATGATGGATCCATACATAATAGCTAGAAGCCTAACACATCCCTCCTCATATATCCCAGCATGGGACGGGCCATGATGGAGTATTCTCCATGGGTAGAGTTTAAGTTTAGTAGCAATAGATGTAATAAGACAATTGTTAAGATATAAGAGATGACAAGTTACTTGTAACCGAAAGTTTTAAATATGAGGATTGTTTTGTAAAATGATAGAGGAATTGGTAGCAACGATTTATATAAGAAACAAGCAAGATAATTGAAATAAAGGACATTAAGTTTTTTTTCCTTTTTGTGATCGAAGAGTACTTTTAAAATTTAAAAGAAAGTTCTATAAAACGGTGATTAAACATGTCATGTTATTTGAAGCTAAATGTTGGGCTATGAAGCAAGTATACGAGCAAAAAATAAGAGCAGATGAGAATGCTAAGATGAATATGTGAATATACGAAGATAGATAGATAAGAAATAAGAACATTAGAGAAAAAACCATGATTACACTTATTGAGGGAGGACTCAGAGAGACGCATTTAAGACGGTATAAACATGTACTTTGTAACCCATAAATGTCCTACATCGAAGATATGAGACCATAATAGACACACATTAACCAAGAAAGAGAGAAAACCAACGACGGTTTAGTTAGTAATGATAAAACAAGATAAAATTTATTATAATATAAATGATGGTATAGTAAGGGATCAAGCCCAATAACATAGGAGGATTCATATAGCCGACCTCACTAACTCAAATTAAGGTTTGGTTGTTATAGTTGTTTCACTACAAGAAAATTGGGATTACACAATACTTAAAAGACAACATTTTTTTTAAAAAGCATTATCTTTTTTTTTACAATGCTTTTAGTGAAAACCGTTGTTTATGTTTTTCATTTCTTATTAAAGACAATGCTTTTTCAAATAAGCGTTGTCTATTGGTATTTTTTTGGGTCAAAGATTCAAAAAGCGTGTCTATGAGCATTTTTTTAGTATCAACAAGAATGATTTTTAAACAAGTGTTGTCTACACTACTCGAAATATGGTCTACACTTTCTTAACAACATTTAGTTTTAAATGTCATTTTAAATATTTTTTAATGACAGTTATCAAAAAGGATTATTTTAAACATTATAATCTGATGACATTTATCAAAAAAGATTATTTTAAACATTTATCTACAACATCTATTTATGATGACATAATTTTATCGTAACATCTTAATAACGTTATTATGTCGATTATTTTATTTTTCCCACTGTACGCTGCTTCTTTTCCCTAACACGCTCTCGCCGTCGCCACTCCTCTCACCCACGTCGATTCTTTCTCCTCCCTACCCGACTCTCGCCGTCGCCGCTCCTCTCACCCACGCTCACGCATCCCTGTCGCTGCTCCTCTCCCTCTCTCCTCCCTAACCCGCTCTAGCCGTTGCCGCTCCATTCACCCACACTCACGCATCTCTATCGCCGCCGACCTCCAACGCATGTCTCCACCACGATTCCTCTGCATCCTGCTTCCACCGCGATTTCTTATGCTTATGGTTAGCTTTTGAATCCTTTCGTTTTTTCTCTTGTTACCTTTTATTTTTTTTCTACTGCGAGGTAAATTATGAGATACCACAGATTGTTGTATCCACTTGAGTTCTTGTTTTCTAAAGATTTATCTATATCTTGAGTTCGCTACCTTGTGAAATCTTATTTTTGAGTGAACATAAAGTTCTTGTGTCTTACAAGTCTTAGTTTTTGGCCAACTCAGTCCAAAGTCTTTGCATAGGCTTAGGGTAATTGTAAGCCAAGTGAAAGTCCATTGGAAATGATTTTTGAGTGAACATAAAGTTTTTGCTCATGGTTTAGTTGAATGGATTTATTGAACGACTATATTTTGGAGTGAATTGACTATAGGCATTAGAATTTAGTCATTGGAGCTTTTGTATAAAAACTCTTTGAGAGCTTTTGGGCATAAGACTTCAAAAAATAAAAGTCTTGAATCTCTTGAAATCAAAGTGCACAAAATATTTCAATGTTTGAAAAAAGGTAGGCTTCAACTCAAGCTTTTAATAATTTGCTCTTCCCTAACCTTTTGTTTACATCATTATAAAGAATGATGATTGCTTGAGGGAAAAAAACTCATTGGTTGGGGTGTTGTAAAGGCTTACTTTATTGTCTCTTATTCATTGTCTTTATAAAAGAGTGGTTTGCAATGGATTTTCAAGGGTGATTCATCAAACACATTGTGGGTTGTAGGGTAGGGTGAGGCTTCCAAATCATGTTACATCTTAGTCTTAGGTTGTGTTTTTTTTTTATTTGATTTCTTCTATGGTGGCAAAAGACGATTCGCTTGCCCCCAACGCCCCCTCCAATCCATCTGAGGGCTAACACGGAAGAGGTAAATCACGGAGACTACTAGCCCGGATAGTAACTAGCGCATAAGGGAAGGCAGGCACCTGGCTTCACCATGATTTGACTTATTTGATTTCTTTTATGTATGCACTCTTGGTATGATCAATCAAATACAAATGAACACCACCCGTATTACTAACAATTATGTTGTCTATATTTATGTGTGAGAATTTCAATTTAGAGGCACTGTCTATTTACTCCCCTTAGGTTAAACTATCACATATCCTAAGAAAAACATCTCTAAGAGTTTGGATTCATGGAGACTTCAAAATCTCTAAAGTTCTCAAGCTCTCGTGTTAATCATTCTTCTTCCCTTGTGCTTATCTGAGGGTAAAAATGATCTTTGTTTGTTGTCTTTGTTGTTATTTTCATTTTATCATGAGAGAGCTTTGTTTGTAGAATTTAAAGAACTAATTTTAGTACTGTAAAAAAACACTCTTGCTCTAGTCCTCTTTTGTGTGAACTTACTTCAATATGTGTATATCATATGAATTTCTTGTAACACCTATTTAGTAGAATTCTTCATGGAAAAAAAACTATTGTTATGGATCAAACATTTGGTACAAGAAGTATATGCAACATATTATTAATGAAATGCACCTCTCTATGCACCATGTGCTTGCCTGTTGCCATCAAATTTTCTTAGCACTTATGTAGCTGGTACAACAACAGTCTATCTCTTTATCATCCAACAAACATTAGCACATTCTATTGCATACTCAGTCTAACAAACAAAATAGAAAAGGTATGCTAAAATAAAGGGAGCCCCATGTTAATAAAATTGATTCTCTTGCACATATATATGGCACCAAGAAAGAAAGAAAACAGTAGACACTATTCCTCACACAAAGTACATAGCCACATGCACATCACTGTTTTGACCCACTACTATCTTGAATGCACTACTCAATTTGCAGTTGAGGGTTAAGATATGGACTAGTTTTGCTGAAGAGGAGGCTGAGATATCATGGAATAGTGAGGCATGTAGTGATCATGTATCACATGGAGAAAAGAAATTATCCATTATAACCATTACACTTGCATCTGCTTGCAGCCTTCACATGCCATGCTCCTTTTCCTTCACAAGAAGCAATCGGCTCATGCATTAATTCCTATCACTCCACAAACCACACACCCATATGCCTATCTATCTACACAACCATTATATACTCTTCACAAAGAGTGGTGATTATTTTTGCAAAGTGGAGTGGTGATTATTAAAATTTGCAAAGTGAGTGGTGATTATTGTTTTCATTAACATAATCTTTGTGTTCACAGTTCACAAAAGCAGAGTACTTTCGGGAAGAAATTGATGGGTATGTTCCGAGTTGGCAGAATGTATACAAAATCATATTTATGAGTAGGCATAGAATGATGGTCGTCATAATTCTATTTAGATTTAAGTTTATGTATGAGTAAACTAAAAATAGTTTTGTAGCCATCTTTTTCCATTTCGTAGACCATGAGTCAAATTTTCATGTGTTGTTAGTTAATTAAACTTGTTTTAATACAATTGTTATATGTTGTTGAAAATCCGGATTTGACATCCTTATCTATGGTCTCCACTTTGGGGCCCTTTAAATGATTCAGCTTGTCGCACATGAGATAGTAAACTGTATACAATCAACTAGAGATCTTGTCATTGCATGTGATAGTATTTTGATTTGTATGCTTCATAACACTGAAAGTTATAAGTCTGCAGAATTTATCATTTATGTACTGTAGCCTACATGACCATTAGTTTGCAGAATTCATGGTAGTAGGGACTAGGGAGGCTTTCTTGATCAGCAGGGTTTTAATATATATGTTCAATGTTAATTTGTATTAACTGCAAGAGTTAAATTAATAACAATAAATTATCTTATATTAAGTTCAACCTGAATTTCCGAAAACATTGATAAATCATTGATCACATTTCAAACATCAGAATCATGATTTGTTTATCATATTGGAGTCTACTTATCTATGCCTAATTGGTTAGCTACAAAATAACTATGAACATTCAGTTCTGTGTAATTTTTGTAAGGTTGATAAGTGAAAGTTCTTCAGAAACATTTTGCTAAGCTTAATTCTTTGCTTCCTAGTTTTTATGTAACTCGAACTTCTAAATTTTATCATAAGAGAATCTCTAACGCCAAACTTTTGTTTTGATGCAATGTTAAAGCAACTATTGGGGCATACAAGAAAGCTTGTAATGAGACCCACCAACTATTGGCAGTGTTAACGAGCTTGAAAAGTTGGGCCCAAAGAAAGGTGTCATAAGTAGTCAGTGAAGGATATTTTGCAAAGCTTAGTGGATGATGATATTGTTATGAAGGACAAAATAGACACTAAGAGTTTATTTCCATTCGTGCAAGCCAAGAAAAGTTTTTGCATTGTATAAACTTAACATGGATACAAAGTTAATTTGTGAATTATGTGTACAAATTTTCTATTTGAATTGTATAAGGTTGTATCTTTTGTAAAATAGTTGTATTTTAAAAAAGATTGTGGATACATATTTTCTGTTTGTGGATAGTCATTTTCTGTTTGTAAATAGATTAAGCGTGACAAAAGTGTTATTTTTGTAAAAAATAACATTTTTTAAGTATTGCAAAACAGTTGTCTTTGCAAAATAAAACCGAATTTTAAGAGTTGCAAAAGCGTTGTCTTTGCAAAAAAAGACAACCTATAAAAGTCTTTGAGTGGACTTTTTACAACAATGTTTTTAACCACGCTTTTCCAGCCACATAGACAACGTATAAAAAAGTGTTGTCTTTCAGTTTTTTTCTTGTAGTGTTTATTGCTAAATTTGTTTATAACAATTTTGTAATTTAGTCTATTAATCGATATAGCCGACCTCACCTAATGGAATAACGCTTGGTGGTTGTTGTTGTAGTCTATTGATAGATATGCTTTCAAAATCATGGATCAAGAGCTCATCAACATGTTGACATGATTCCCTTATTCTAACATTTCTCTTTTGTTAAATCTTGCTAAAGGTATATGAGAGATTCATATTGATGCTAGGAGGAAAATTATACAAAATAATTAGAGAAACAGGTGATATCGCTCACCCCAAGCGGCCCAGTATCGCCAACCTCACGGTAAGATACAGGGGTAAATCAGAGAGACATTTTGTTCTAGCACAACAACCCTTTGTATGGGGGTGGTCAGGCACCCAACTAGCCATTTTGCACCTGTTGGGAATTGACCCCAAGACAGATACCAACTGCGCTAACTCGTGGGGAGTACAATGTGAGATACTATGTCCTTGTCCATAATCTCCATGAACACTTCCCTAAAGTTCCCTCAAGAAACATTATGCTCACGTTTCTAATTTCTTTTTGTATTGTAAGAAAGCTTGGATCCTAATACTTAGATAATTGAGTTACTTAATAGTATCCAATTTTAAATGTTAGACTTAGTGCAACACTAACGCTTATTTGAGTCTCTCTTTATATGTTGGATTTTTCAAAGATAACATACTCTAATAATTCTTGTGTCTACACCATACTCCATGATACAACCAACTTTACAAATTAAGTGAAATAAATACTTAAACTATCAATTGAACAATATGGAAGTTTCTAAAGATTCTTGGTGAAGGGACTTCTAGAGATGGACTATGAATTATAAAAGAACTTTAGCAAATTGCTCTTAAGATAATTAAAGTTATGCAACAAGAGGCGTCAAATTGATGTGCCTCCTAGTCATTCACTTTGCACTTATACAGTCAAGCTTGACTTGAAAAATTCGAGAAGCTTGATTTGAAAAAACTAGCACCCGACAAGGTTAGTGAGGAGACAATACGAATACTAGATTTGAGCTTTAAATTTTGAATAACAATGGATATTGATAATTGTTTTAGGTATCAAAAATTTTATGTGTTTTAATTTATGAGGATGATCAAGTTGAAATTTTTGATGAAGTTGTCGATCCTTCAGTTCAAGATATTGATGTTAATGGACTCATCAAAACTTGATATTGATATGGTGGATAAAAGTGTGGGGACATGTGCTATGGAAGAAACGTCCCGAGGATATGATCACACAACCAATTGACGCTATAGAAGTTGTAGGAATGGAATTGGTTGAGGATTAATGTGTTGTGGCAGGATCTTGACCTCTTCAGCACATACGAATGGAAATCTGCTGATGATTACAACCACCACAAGAAAACCATAGAAGACGGCCGTATTTACAAATTTCATGTTGGTCTCAATGTCGAATTTGATGAAGTACGAGGAAGGATCATTAAGAGACCCCCTCTCCCATCCATTGGTGAAGTATTTGCCGAAGTCAGAAGAGAAGAAAGCCAAAGGAGTGTCATGCTCAGAAAAAAGGAGTGTTAGTGAGTCAATTGAAAATTCTGCCTTATTTACTTATTCTACCTACAAGGTTGCAGATTACTAGCGCAGGTCTGATGATAAGTCACGAGTTTGGTGCGATTTCTACAACAAGCCTCGCCATACACGTGAGGCATGTTGGAAAATTCATGGCAAACCTGCCAAATAGAAAAGCAGCAAGAACAGAAAAATCGTAGAATTCCTATGGCCAATGAAGCCGACTCAGGCTCCTTCAACAAAGAGCAAATTGATGAACTCTTGAAGCTGATAAAATCCAACTTCTCATCTGGTATTCCTAGTGTTTCCTTGGCACAAACAGGTAGCAATCCTAAAGCTCTCTCTTGTTTAAACTCTTCTCCATGGATCATAGATTCTGGAATCTCAGATCACATGTCTAGTTGTTCTCAATTATTCAATACTTATTCCCCTTGTTCTAGAAATGAGAAAATTAGAATTGTAGATGGTAGTTTTTCACCTATTGTAGGAAAAGGACTCATTAAACTCATCAAGAAAATTAATCTCAATTCTGTTCTTCATGTTCCTAAATTAGCTTGCAACCTTTTGTCTGTTAGTAAACTATCTAAAGATTCTAATTGTCATATTATATTTCTTGAATCACACTGTGAATTTCAGGACCAGAACATGGGGATGATGATTAGGCGTGCTAGGATGATTGAAGGTCTTTACTACTTGGATAAAATACCTGTTAGTAATAAAAAAAACTCAGGTTTTTAACCGTATCAATTCAAACTCGGTTCGAGAAAAAATAATGCTATGGCACTATAGGTTAGGGCATCCTAATTTTCTTTACCTAAAAAACTTATTTCCAAAATTATTTAAAGGCATTGATTGCTCTTCTTTATATTGTGAAACTTGTGTTTTTGCAAAATTTCATCGTTCAACATATTTGCCAAAGAGTTATCATGTCTCCAAACCTTTTTATTTGATTCATAGTGATGTTTGGGGTTCATCTAAAATTACTACTCTTTCTGGAAAAAAATGGTTTATAACATTTATTGATGATCATACACGTTTATGTTGGATTTATCTGATGAATAAAAAATCTGAAGTGAGAAATTTGTTCAAAAATTTTTACACTATGATTGAAAATCAATTTCAAACCAAAATTTGTATTTTACATTCTGACAATGGAACAAAATATTTTTATGAGAACTTGAGTGATTTTTTAAAAGAAAAAGGTATTTTTCAACAATCTACTTGTCGTGATACCCCTCAACAAAATGGCATTGCATAACGAAAAAATAAATATTCACTTGAAGTAGCACATGCTATAATATTTTATATGCATGTTCCTAAGTATTTATGGGGTGAAGCAATTTTAACAGCCTCTTACTTGATAAACAGGATATTTACTAAGGTGTTAGAATACAAAACACCTCTTGATTGTCTTAAAAAAAAATCCTAAAATAAGATTATTTTCTAATTTGCCTGTCAAAGTTTTTGGGTGTACTATCTATTGTTCATGTTCCATGTCAATTTCGTTCAAAACTTGAACCACGTGCTATAAAATGTATATTCTTAGGGTATTCGTCAACAAAAAGGGGTATAAGTGTTTTGATCCTCAAACAAAAAAAAATTATGAGCATGGATATGTCATTTTTAGAAATAACTCCCTATTTTACCAAAAATTCCCTTCAAGGGGAGACAAGTGAAATAAAAGATAATTTTTGGAAAATTTCTACCTCATTTCCCAATATCATTTTTCCAGAAAATAATCACTTACCTCTAGTGCCTAGTATTGGAGACTCTCGATCAGGGGGAGAAATACTACAAATTGATCACCGTGATCTGAGTTCTGAGCTTCAGGTTTATACTAGGAAGAGATTTCATCTTACGGATAAAGACTCGAAAGTCAAGCTTGCACAACGCCAGTCTGAAAATCCAAGTTCTGGCACCGAAATTCCAGATAACTCTATCCCAAGTTCAGCTTTAATTTCTCCCATTGTGTCTAATTGTTCACCTACTATTCCTGATCTTGATGTTCCTATAGCAATTAGGAAAGGTGTTCGAAATTGTACTAATCATCCTATTTCAAATTACCTTTCCTATCAATGACCGCAAAAAATCATAAAGCTTTCACCTATAGGATTTCACACTTGTTTGTTCCAAGGAATATACAGGAAGCTTTGGATGATCCGAGTTGGAAATTAGAAGTCATGAAAGAGATGAATGCTTTAAGGAGAAGTGGCACTTGGGAGATAATTGATCTACCCAAAGGCAAGAAAGTAGTTGGTATAAATGGGTGTTTACAATAAAATGTAAAGCTGATGGAAGCATTGATAGGTACAAAGCTAGACTAGTAGCTAAGGGCTTCACTCAGACTTATGGGATCGACTATCAAGAGACTTTTGCTCCAGTTGCTAAGATAAACTCTAGCAGAGTCCTGTTATCTCTTGCAGTAAATTCAGATTGGCCTCTACATCAACTTGACGTTAGTAATGCATTTCTTAATGGTGATCTAGAAGAGTAAGTATTCATGAGCCTACCACCAGGATTTGAGAAGAGGCTTGGCAATGAAAAAGTGTGCAAATTAAATAAGGCATTATATGGACTCAAACAGTCACCAAGAGTATGATTTGAACGCTTTGGAAAGGTTGTTATCAGTTATGGCTTCTTGCAAAGTCAAGCAGATCACACAATATTTTATAAACATTCAGAAAAGGGTAAAGTTGCTATCTTGATTGTTTATGTTGATGACATTATTTTGACTGGCAATGACGAAACAGAATTAGTAATCCTAAAGAAGAATATTGTAAAAGAATTTCAAATTAAGGATCTGGGAGTCCTTAAGTATTTCCTCGAGATGGAATTTGCAAGATTCAAAGAAGGTATATTTGTTAATCAAAGTAAATATATATTCTTAATCTCCTTGGAGAAACAGGTTTGCTGGGGTGTAAAATGGTTGAGATTTCGATTGAGCCTAACCTGAAGTTATAAATTGCTAAGGCTGAAAAAGTGAAGGACAGAGAACTATATCAGAGACTTGTAGGAAAATTGATTTACTTGTCTCATACGCGGCCTGATATCGCTTTCGCAGTTAGCATGGTAAGTCAATTCATGTACTCACCAAGAGCAGAACATTTCGAGGTCATCTATAGGATATTGAGATATCTGAAAGGAACTCCAGGGAGAGGTTTATTATTCAAGAAATATGGGCATCTTCAAATCGAAGTCTACACAGATGTAGATTGGGCAGGGAGTGTTATAGACAGGAGATCAACATCTGGCTACTGTTCCTTTGTTGGTTGGAACCTAGTTACATGGCGAAGTAAAAAGCAAAATGTGGTAGCAAGAAGAAGTGCTGAAGCAGAATTCAGAGTTGTTGCCCATGGAATATGTGAGGTGATGTGGATTACAAGAATTCTTGAGGAATTAAACCGTTCTTGCTCAACTCCTATGAAAGTTTATTGTGACAACAAAGTTGTTATTTCCATAGCTCATAATCTGGTTCTTCATGATCGTACAAAGCATATAGAAGTGGATAAACATTTCATCAAGGAAAAAATCAAAACTGGAATAATATGCATGACATATCTTCCAACGGATGAACAATTAGCTAATGTACTGATGAAGGGACTACACAAGAAACAATTCGATAAGCTGACTAGCAAGGTGGCCATGGAAGATATCCACAAACCAGCTTGAGGGGGAGTGTTGGAAATTAATTCTATCATTAAAATCCTTGATTGAGTCATAATTACAAGATCATTTCTTATGTAAATACAGGCTGTAAAAGATATACAAATTAGGAAAAATAGGAGTTTTTAATTAGCTTTAATTAGTCTTAATTAGCTTTAATTAGTTTCCTTTTTTTCATTAGTATCCTTTTTTATTGTAAAATTCTCTTTATAAAAGGAAAACCTTGTACCTATTTTATTGTAAGAGTGAAAAAGTAATTATTTTTTCTCATATTTTCTAAGTCATATTTTAATAGCATTACAGCATTAGACTAATTATAAAGTTATATTTTTTCCATTTTCCCGTTAAATTATAACAAATACTCAATGAATGGATCCATTAAACTATTGTATTCCCGGAAGGAACGCATTGCAAAATCCGACTGTAATGTTGGCAAGGATCGCTATATCTCCAGGACTTGGGTGTAATATTAAACATGCCAAAATTCAGGTTGCAGGGTCCAACTGTAACTTATCGACAATGACCGCTACATTGCCATGAGAACTTGGGTGTAATGTTAAATTGTTAAGAGTTCTCACACCATAAGTAGATAAAAATAAAAATTATAGGAAAATTAATAGTCTAAAATTTGGAACATGAAACACAAAAACCCTCACTGATAAAAAAATGGAGGTAGATATGATAATTCAGAGAAAAATTAGTATTTTGTGTATACAAGAGACAAAATGGGTAGGTAAAAAGACAAAGATGACAGAGAACTCGAGTTTTAAGTTATGATACAGAGAAAAAAGTAAAACAAGAAATGGAATGGATATTTTTAAAGATAGTTCGTTAAAGGATAAAATTATAATAGTTAGAAAGGGGATAAAATTATAACTCTCAAAATGGTAGTAGCGAAAAAAATTATGAACATAGTTAACATATATGCACTTCAAGTAAGATTAGATGAAGGTATCAAATTAAAGTTTCAGAATGACCTAAATGAAGTACATTCCATCAAATGAAATGATTTTAATAAGAGACAATCTAAATGGGCATGTCAAAGTGAAAAATAAGGAATATAAGGGTACATGGGGATTATAGATTTGGAACAAGAAATGAAGAAGAGAAAACTATATTGGACTTTGCGATAACATATGATCTTATACTAGTTAATATGTTTTTTAAAAAAAGGAATAACGCTTGATCACGTTCAAAAATAAGAATAATAAATCGCAATTTAACTTTCTTATGGTTAGGAAAACAGATGAAAGATTTGTAAAGATTGCTGCAAGATTATCCCAGAGAAAGCTTAACTACCCAGTATAGGTTAGTAGTGTTAGATATACGCTTCAATCATATTATCAATAACTGGTGTGAAAGTTAAAGGATGGGAAACAAAACTTATTTAAGGAAAATGTAGAAGTACAACATGGGAGATCTCAACTAGTCCACAACAAGAAGATATTTTATGCAAATCATCAAATAGACATATTCAAATATCCACTTCAAGATATTATTCTATTCTAGAATAAGTAAATAGGTTTATTATTAATTTTCTCGTTTAAAATATTATCATTTAAATTAAGTCATTAGATTTTTTTTCCTTTTAAAATATTAGAAATTAGATTTATTAGTAATTTTATATTGATAATATTCCTCCCTAAAGTGATCATTATTGGAGGTAAATTACTCGAAGTGATCATCCATCCCCCTCTTTCATCCTTTTCTCTAATTTCCTAGCAGAGTAGGATGTGAGTTTCTATCATAATATGATATTTTGTTGTTGTTGTTGTTGTTGTTGTTGTTTATTGTTATGTGTTACTTATCAATTATGGTTGATACCAAACATGGATAGGAACCCACCTCAAGCATCCATTTGATGGTAACGTGTTGCTGCTAATTCAACTCCCAATGGAATACTCAGGGGTTCAACCTATGCATACAACAATTAATCATTAGAAGTCCCTTGAACAACAAACACCACTAACCTAAATCCAAAAAGAATGCTACCTCAATCGTGTAAGAGTCCTCGGAGGTGCTTGCTCTGATTGAACTCGAGGTCGAGAAGAGGGGAAGTGATGTTGCTAGACTGGCGAGGGATGTAACCTTTTGCAGAATGACATGTGGACTGCTCCAGATCAAAGGAGACGAGACTCGCCAAAGCGAAGGCTCTGACGGTACGGTGCTGCTCGCGATCTTAAATACGGATTTCAGCTCGGAGAAGAGAAAAAGCAGGATGCGAGTAGGTTTTTGTGTCCATCGCCGTCGGAGGAGGCGACGGCCGGAATAGATAAAAAGGCGAAATCGCTCGCTCGACGGCCGGAATAGGAAGAGGCGCACGAGGTCCCAAGATTGAAGGGGCCCAGGGAAGGGCAGGTGAAAGGTAAGGGTTAATATTGAGCCCGCACTCATTACGCGTCACGACATCTCAAAATTTAAATTTTACTAAACCTAAAGAAATAAAAAAATAAAAAAATTCAGCGCCGTGCAGTCGGGCGTGCATTGCGCGGCGTTTAGGATAATATTTTCAGATTATTATTTACACTATGCTAAATATATAGTTGGTTTACTCGCAAGACTTTAATTTTATTTTTTTCACAATTTTTCAAAGCAAAAATGCACCTCTAGTAATTGGAGCTCAAGATGAATTAATTTTATTGGCAAATTTTCACATTCGACTTTATTTAATTTGGTTAATTATTTTTTTAATATAAATTTTATTTTATAGTATCTAATATTAATTTGCTATATCAAAAATTAAAAAATTATAACTCTCCCCAGTAAAAACAATCTTCTTATAATTTTTTTATTGATTCTATATTGTTAATATTTTTTTATACATAGTTCATCATTGATCTCACTCATATTGCACAGAAGGATAATGTTTTCGGGTACTATTTAAAATATGCTAAATATATAGTCTGTTCATTCGCAAGTTTTTTATTTTATTTTTTTTACAGTTTTCCAAAAAAGATGCACCTTCAGTAATTGGTGTTCAATATGAATTTTGTTTTATAATCTCTAATATTTCACTTCAATGCTATAAAAAATTATAATTCTCCACAATCAAAAAAAAACATTCCTATAATTTTTTTTATGGATAGGCATCATCAATATTTTTTTTATACATCATTCGTTGATGGGGTTGAATAGCCCGTGGCGGGAACAAAGGATGAAGAAGTTGCGCAGCCAGATATGACGAATCTGAGCAACTCCCTTTTCAAAACTCTCGGGACACTCTCGGGAAGAGGACCCTCCAGGGCCCCCCTCCCCCGCGTTAAACACGCCCTGGAAGATCAGATCAGAAGACTCCTCCCGGGATCACCTCGGGAAGTCGGGTCCAGAGACCACCTCGGGGAAGTGGAGCGCCCGCGATCGCCCAGGCCAGAAGACCCCGAGATCACCTCGGGGAAACGGAGCCCAATCAACATTCGACCTCAAATAATTGCCCCCTTTATTCGGATCTGTGGATAACCATCACTCATTATCGTGGAGTTATCATGACCTATAAATGTCGCAACGGGCGAAACTTGATGGTGGCGTTGACCGTTGCAAAGGTTATCCAGTAACAGACAAATGGGGGGACGTGGCAAAGATCGCGGGGACGCACGAAGGTAGTCGCCGCAGGTATAAAAGGTAATTCAACCCCTTCAGTAAGGGGGGATGCATTCTCTGCTACTCATACTTCTTTCTGTTTAATACTTATCCTCTCCATCGAGTCACTGACTTGAGCGTCGGAGTGGGCTTCGCCGGACAACCTCTGGCGTGTTCCCCTAACGCGCGTGTTGATCTCGCAGGGCGCAGAGTTCCTCCCCTCCCGTCAGCATCCACATGGGTTGAATCTCGGTGACTGGCCATCGACGTCGATTCCTTCCGGAACAAGGAATGTGTCCTCTCCAAAATACCAATGTACCACCGAAGAATCAAAAACCCTAATACCTCACGGTATTGCGGATGCTCGGGGTACTTAGGCTTAGTCTGGGTGCTACGGACCCCCAACCAAGAATAAAAACCCTAATGCCTCGTGGTGTTGCGAATGCCCGAGGTATTAGGCTTGGTCCAAGTGCTATAGATGCCCAAGCAAGTAACCAAAACCCTAATACCTCGCAGTGCTGCGGATGCCCGGGGTACTTAGGCTTGGTCTGAGTGCTACGGACTCCCAACCAAGAATAAAAACCCTAATACATCGTGGTACTGCGGATGCCCGAGGTACTTAAGCTTGGTCCCGGTGCTACAGACGCCCAACCAAGTAACCAAAACCCTAATACCTCGCGGTGCTGTGGATGCCCGGGGTACTTAGGCTTGGTCTGGGTGCTACGGACTCCCAACCAAGAATAAAAACTCTAATGCCTCATGGTGCTACGAATGCTCGAGGTACTTAGGTTCGGTCCGGGTACTACGGACGCCCAACCAAGAATAAAACCCCTAATACCTCGTGGTGTTGTGGATGCCCGAGGTACTTAGGCTTGGTCCGGGTGATACGGACGCCTAACCAAGTAACCAAAACCCTAATACCTCGCAGTGTGACGGATGTCCGAGGTACTTAGGCTTGGTTTAGGTGTTATGGACTCCCAACCAAGAATAAAAATCCTAACGTCTCATGGTGCTGCAGATGCCCGAGGTACTTAGGTTTGGTCCGGGTGCTACGGACGCCCAACCAAGTAACCAAAACCCTAATACCTCACGGTGCTGCGGATGCCTGGGGCACTTAGGCTTGGTCTGGGTGCTACGGACTCCCAACCATGAATAAAAACCCTAATACCTCATGGTGCTGTGAATGCCCGAGGTACTTAGGTTCGGTCCGGGTGCTACGGACGCCCAACCAAGAATAAAACCCCTAATATCTCGCGGTGCTGCAGATGCCCGGGGTACTTAGGCTTGGTCTGGGTGTTACGGACTCCCAACCAAGAATAAAAACCCTAATGCCTCGTGGTATTGCGAATGCCCGAGGTACTTAGGATTGGTCCAAGTGCTACGGGCGCCCAACCAAGTAACCAAAACCCTAATACCTCGCGGTCCTGCGGATGCATGGGGTACTTAGGATTGGTCTGGGTGCGACGGACTCCAACCAAGAATAAAAACCCTAATGCCTCAGGGTACTGCGGATGTCCGAGGTACTTAGGCTTAGTCTGAGTGCTACGGACTCCCAACCAAGAAAAAAACCTAATGCCTCGGGGTGCTGCGGATGCTCGAGGTACTTAGGCTTGGTCCGGGTGCTACGGACGCCCATCCAAGTAACTAAAACTCTAATACCTCGCGGTGCTGCTGATACCCGAGGTACTTAGGCTTGGTCTGGGTGCTACGGACCCCCAACCAAGAATAAAAATTCTAATGTCTCGTGGTGCTGCGGATGCCCGAGGTACTTAGGCTTGGTCCGGGTGCTACGGGCTCCCGACCAAGTAGCCGAACCCCCTTATGACTCGCGGTGTTTAAGGTGCCAAAAATACTTAGGTGCTACGGAAAAGAGGTTAACACAATCTACGAGACAAAAGGGAGCAAGCAAAACATCAGAACATTCATACAGGCATACACACACCAAAGGTAACAAATATTTTCCTTCATTTATATGTAAAATACATTGATGCCAATATCTCAGAGAAATACCAAGATACAATCAGAAGATCCGGTAAAGGGAATCACTCCTCTACTTGGGCTTTTCTCCATCACTTCATAATTCTCGCAAAGTCGCTTGGCTCGAAATCGTCTTCTAATAGTTGGTGAGCGGGGATCTACGTGCATTATGGGCGAAATCCTTGAATCCTTGGCCGTAGTGGAGACCCCTCGGTCCTTCATCCGCATAACCATTAATAGATGAGGACGCCTGAGGTAACACATGGGTGTAACAATTCCGTCTGAAGACCCTGACTAACTCTTCCCGCAAAGATGCATCCAACAACAAGGATGACTACAACATTAAAAAGGAAGAGGAGGGGGGCAACAGATACAACACCCCTCCGGGTGATGGTACTGCACCATCCCGGCAAATGCCATCCGATGCCCAAAACTCGGAGAAATGAGCAGTTCGGAAGGGGATGACATTTGAGGCGTATAGGGGATGAACTGCCCAAGGAGGGGCAGAAGATGAACCGCCAGGAGATGTCATCTCTGCTATGCTCCTCGGCGGAGCACATGATGTCTCTTCTGGACTTCTCAGCCAATCCCGAAGTCCCACATCCGCCAGGATCTTCAGCGAGACCCCGGACATCATCTCCGCTATGCTTCCTGGCAAACAGGATGAGGCAGGTGGTTCCACCTCCGCTAGGCCCTTCGGCAAGAACACTACTACGTCTCCGCTATCTTCCCCGGTGGTGTCGGCAACTCCTGCCGTAAACGGTGGTGGAGGAAAAGGCACTGGCATCTCGCCGTAAGGAGTCTACAAGAAGAAAGAAAGTGAAATGAATGGGGAAGGATGGTTCACCCTTCTCCCCCTCTTTATAGTGACCACCGCCTCCCTTCGCATTTAATGCAGGCATAGCGCGGGAACCGCAATAGACGCCAACCCTGAAGCATCGCATTGGCTGGTATGTCTCCACCGCACCTGGGAACCCACGACTCTTTATGGGTCAATTCAAGAGATTGCATGGGATGCAGAGGCAACGGTTCGGAGGCCACCAACACCCTCTAAAAGAGAAGAGTCAACGGGGGACCCACAGGGGAATAAATGCAGGCCTGGTACTTGGGTGTGTGGAGTTATCTTGAAAGATCCGTACCCAGGATTAAACCCAAAGCACCCCGATCTCGTTACTCTCTAAGCCCTTAACGCGGAGACAAATGGACACCAAAGTATGCATGAGATAGTAAGGTAAAGAAATGCGGTCATTTTAATCAAATATGGATACAACAAGGCCAAGCCCCTGGTGAAAACATAATCCTACAACTCTCAGTCCTTGGGGGGAGTTCCTTCCAAATTCAGCCGACACTCATAAACTCGGGTCCACATCCGGAGGCAGGAATTGAGCCTTCTTCAACTGGTTAATGGCCCTGTGGAAGCCTTGCTTCAAGCCCTTCATCACCTGGTCAACAATGATAGCGCCAAATTCATCCTATTCTAGGAACTTGGCTTTGAAGGCTGCCTTAGTCTGTAGCGGCCCCGCGTCTATGGTCCCCGCAGGCAACCCTCTAGGCCGGTGACCCTACGGTCTTCCCACCTGTAGCTCACTTAGAACCAGGATTCAGGAACTTTAGTACTTAGCCTGGAGGTCTAGTGTTCGAATCCTGGGGAAGGCAAAAACTCATTGCCAGGGGTGGGAAGACCGTAGGGTCGCCGGCCTAAAGGGTTGCCTACGGGGACCATAGAGGCGGGGCCGTTACATTAAAAGGCGCCTTTTTTTATGTAGCGATCTCGGCCTCTCTGGTCCCCACAGGCAACCCTCTAGGCCCGAGACCCTACAGGTCTTCCCACTCCCGGCAGTGGATTTTTGCCTTTCCCAGATTCGAACCCTAGACCTCCAGGACAAGTACTAAAGTTCCTTGAATCTGGTAGCCAAGTGGCTCACTTGGCTACCAGATTCAAGGAACTTTAGTACTTGTCCTGGAGGTCTAGGGTTCGAATCTAGGGAAGGCAAAAATCCACTGCCGGGAGTGGGAAGACTTGTAGGGTCTCGGGCCCAGAGGGTTACCTGCGGGGACCAGAGAGGCCAAGATCGCTACACAGTCTCTCTAGTGCTAGAAGTCTCAGCCGCCCGAAGGTCACGCAGCTCGGCCTCAGAAGCCTCTTTGGCGTGTTTCAGCTGTTCTATCTCGGCAGACATTCTATCTTGCTCTGCTAGGGCCTCCCTAAGCTTGTCTGAAGCGGCCCGTACCTCCGATCGAGCTAGGGCCAGGTCATCCTTGAAAATAGACAAGCGATGAGTCACCATCATGAGGTCGGATTCCTTCTGGCCGAGTTGTTGCGCTTGATCCTGAACGTGTGTGTTTAACATCTCGGTCGAGGCCTTCATTAGTCTGATATCGCCCGACAACTTTTTCTCTCTCATCTGAAGTTGATCCCACTCTTACGTCACCTGGAGCAGGTCCTTGGTGAGGGCCATCGCCCGCTCGGAGGCCAATCGTTCCCAGTGTTGGAAACCACGTAGGGCGGACTCCTTAGCCATCGGGGCATTCAGCTGATGCTCCACCTTCGCACGTAGAGCTCGGCTGACCCCTGCTTGCATAAGACCCACCCCGTGCTCGTGGTCAGCTGCGACCTCTACTCTCAGGGCTCGGCGGATCAGGGTTTCAATCTGGAGCCAGACGTACAAGCCACGACCGACTGTCAGACAGTCTTCAGCCGCGCCTGTAATCACACCCAGAGATTATAGATGTACAAAGAAAACACCATATGTAACAATAACCTACACCTTCAGGAGGGTCTCGCGGAGAGTGGTTAGAGGTCTCACAGAGACTTGCACGGCTACTCCTCCGTGGAACCTTGAGGTATCGGCTCGGCCCTCAGAAGGCAATGCACCCCTGCACCGGGCGAGTAGCTGGACAGCAGGAGCTTCAAAAGGCAGGCAAGAGGGGCTGGAGTCACCCTCCTCAGAGCTAGAAGTCCCCTCGGACAAGGCCCCCTCGGCAGGAACCTCCTTCAATTGCACTGGGGGGAAAGAATACATGGAAGCCTCCAATATCACATCCAGCCTCTTTTGAATGCGGTCGAGTGTCATCCTGTATTGGGTGCGCAATACCTCCTTGCCCTTCGGAGCCTCGGCATGCTCAATTAAGGGAGAGCCGGGGGTCGGGACGCCCACTTTCGAAACAGTAGCCGGTGGAACGGGAGAAGATACGAGAACAGATGCCCCACCCTCGGAAGGAGAAAATTCCTCCTTAGGGACAGAGGGAAGAGGGATGGGGCCACCAGAGTGCAGCCTTTTCCATTTGGGGCTTGAGCTCTCCGAAATTCGTCTTTTCTACCGACCAGCGAATTGGACTGGTGAGGGGACGGTAGGGGGGAGGACCCCTCGTTGACCCCCTCCGGATGAACAGCAGCCGGGGGAGAGCCACCACCTGAAGGGAGATCTGTCTCAAGGTCAACCGACAAACCAGAAGGCCCTTGGCTCGCAACAGGAGGAGGCGTGACAGTAGCCTCTGCCCTCCCGGGCAAAGCAGGCCCACGGGACGATTCAACGGTCCCCTCCGAGGACTCGGCATGCACAGGGGGTGCACCAGGAACAGCCAGGGGAGGAGTCAGCGCCTCCTAGTTGGCCTCCTCCCACTTGATAAGTCGACTCATCATCCTGGAGAACATGACATCCTCTGCAATAGCCAGACAAGGAAACATTAGTTAAAACTAACGGACATTGATGAAAAAGACAAACATACCGAGGCTGGGGCTGATTCGGGTCACTTTAGGGCTAAGGCCCGCCCGGTACATGAGCTCCTCACTCTGCACCAGTCCAGGGCCACTGAACTCCATGCCGGAGAGTATGTTCCTAGCACGCTGATACGCAGGACTCTGGAGAAAGTCCCCTAGAAAGGGAGGAGTCGGTAGAGCCTCTATCCAACGAAGAGGACTGAAGGGTAACACAGGCAGTATGAAGAAAAACCTCTCCTTCCACCCTTTGTGTGAGGAAGGGAACCCTCCTACGAACCTATGGCCTAGACGTGCTGAATAGCTAAAGACCCCTCGGGAGCAGATTGGGACGAAGAAAGAATGAAAGAAACAAGGAGTCAGGAGGAGGTCGAAGAGCTTGCAGATAATATACGCCCCCATTTGAGCAAAGACATTGGGAGTCATCTAGTGAAGGGGATGTCAAAATAGGAGGCTACATTCATAAAGAAAGGAGGAATGGGGAAACGGAGCCCTGACTCTATCTGCCCCAAGAAGAAGGTAGAAAAGCCTGCGGGAGGCTCCAAGGGTGTCTGATCCACCCTGGGGATAACAACCGTCATCTCAGCCGGGATGTCGTAGGCCTCAATGGCCGCCTGCAGAGCCTCCGATCTCACTCTCGAAGAGGCAGACTCGTACCATTTTGCCCGGTAACCTTCCATGATTCCTAAGGGAAAATACAAGGAGGAGGCGAACTACTTACGTTCAAAGAATCCTTAGAGAAGAAGAGGGAGACGAGGTGCACCCCGCCACGAAGTCAGAAGTTGGCCGAACGCCCTTACCTTCCCTTCTTATAGCTAGGAAGTCGCCTGCATGAAAGCAATAGGGACGAAGTACATGGAAAGCAAGAAACCGCCACATTAGGGTAGCCAAAGATAATCGGCTGACATGACTCAGCTACAGTGGCTTACGTCAGTAAAAGGTCGTGAAGAGGGTCGTTGATGCACGTGGCGATAGGGCATTCGAGAAAGGACCTTGTCGCCATTAAAGAACGTCATGCGCCTTTATAACATAAGGACAGGTATCATTGTGGTACCTCGAAAGCCAGAGAAGCCTTTCAGGAAGGACAAAACCAAAAAGAGATTTCCTAGGGACCTGGGGCAACCTCTATAATCCTAGGACCCCATATAACTACTAAGGGAGCAGTAACGAGTGCAAGGACCCGCCGGGATACAACTTCATCACCACCACACTAGTCCGATCAGTCAGTCACACTTCCTTCGATCAGACTTGAAGGGAGGGACTTGTGATGGGGTTGAATAGCCCGTAGCGGGCACGTGGGATGAAGAAGCTGCACAGCCAGATGTGACAAGTCTGAGCGACACCCCTTTCAGAACTCTAGGGACACTCTCGGGAAGAGGAGCCTCTAGGGCCCCCCGGTAAACACGCCCTGGAAGATCAAATCAGAAAACCCCTCCTGTGATCACCCCGGGAAGTCAGGTCCCGAGACCACCTCGGGGAAGTGGAGCGCCTGTGATCGCTCGGGCCAGAAGACCCCGAGATTACCTTGGGGAAGCGGAGCCCAAGCAACATTCGGCCTCAAGTAACACCCCCCTTTATTCGGATATGCGGATAACCATCACCCATTATCGTGGAGTCATCATGACCCATAAATGTCACAATGGGAGGAACTTGATGGTGGCGTGGACCGTTGCAAAGGTTATCCAGTAACCGACAAACGGGGGGGGGGGGGATGGCCAAGATCGCGGGGACGCACGAAGGTATAAAAGGTAGTCCAACCCCTTTGGTAAGGGGGGATGTATTCTTTGCTACTCATACTTCTTTCTACTTAATACTTCTCCTCTCCATCGAGACACTGACTTGAGTATCGGAGTAGGCTCCACCGGACAACCTCCGGCGTGTTCCCTTAACGCTCTTGTTGATCTCCCAGGGCGCAGAGTTCCTCCCCTCCCATCAGCATCCACGTGGGCTGAATCTCGGTGACTGGCCATCGACGTCGATTCCTTCTGGAACCTTCATTATTGATTTCACTCATATTATTAATTTTAAAATAAAAAAATAAATTTAAATTTTCATTATTATTTTTAAACTAAAAACCTCAAACTATTCATCCATAATGATTAGAGTTTTTTATTCTTAAGCTTTTCCATTTCACAAAAAAACTCACAAAAAATCTCAAACCATTCATCTATAATGATTAGAATTTTTTATTCTTAAACTTTTTCATTTCACAAACCTCTTTTAAAAAATCCCATTGGAGATGCCATTCGGTTGGCATTACTCAAAAGATACACTGAGTTTTAAGAATGCCTAAATAATATACATCTTTCCCACTTTACTCTTTACCTCTCTTTTTTTCATATTCTTCTTCTCTTCACTTAAATTAAATTAAACTTTAATAAATAATACACTAAATTTATTTAATTTTAGTTTTAAAATTGTAATAAAAATTTTAAAAATATAAAAGAAAATTAATAAAAAAATATTTTGTTTTTGAATATCTATAATGAATAAGAAATTAAAAAAATATTTTGATGTTGGTTTTAAGAATCAACATCAAAATTTAAATATTAACACCATAGCTTAACACACTAACATCGTTATGGTGCTAGTTTTTAAAAATCAGTACTACAATTTAAACACCAGCACCGTTGTGATATTTATTTTTTTTAAAATAGTAAAGAATGATATATTTGGACTCCAAAGTATTATAGAAATTCATAAAAGTTGGAATGGGTCCAATCAAATCATCTGGGTCTATCAATGAATTTTGAACAAAACTTATGACCTAGAGGATTTGAATTTTTAAAAAATTGACATATAATATAATAGAAGAGAATAGTGTAGTGAAGGTATTTATAATATTCGTGTCTTATTCTAACATTCTTACAATAAATTATGTATATGCATTAATTATCTTAAAATTATAATTTTTGAAAATCTTTTGATCATTATTGTTAATGATTTTAAGCTGATATTTCTATATACATATAGACTTTAGGATACTTTAGAAATCTATAGCACATGGAACAAGTTCGATCAGACCTCTGGGTCCATGAATGAATTTTGATAGAAACTTATTGATGGACTCGAAAAGGGTTTAAATGATTTTTTTTTTTGGCTCGAAACTAGGCTATTATGGGTTTCACCTGATAACAATGTAGATCTTTGAACGAGTTTTAATTTAGTGCATATGGTCACTTAAAAAAAACTCATAAACAAAACTTAAAAGATAATGTTTTTTAAAAAAACGTTATCGTTTTTTTTTACAATGTTTTTAGTGAAAACCCTTCTCTATATTTTTTTCCTTATAAAAGACAATAATTTTTCAAATAATCGTTGCTTATTAGTTTTTATTTGTCAAAGACAATGTGAAGAATGTTGTTTATAAGCGTTTTTTAGTGTTTACGACATTGATTTTTTAAAAAGCATTGTCTACTCTTGATCCATATCTGAAATAATTTGGCCCTTTGCTTCATCAAGAAGGAGATCAAGCCATCCATCATCCCCATCATTAAATTAGAACCAAACATCCACTCGCATTGAATGAACGACTGAGATCAGTGGGGATTCCTCTCTTAGGGCTCCTCACACAGACGACGAAGGGATTGATCAAGGGCTTTTCGTGAAGCCGCGTCTTCCCTTCCTTCTCCATCCTTCTTCACCACAGCTAAAGGTCATCTTCTTCACCACCACCCGTCGGACACTTCTTCTTCCACACTCGCCTCACCTTCTTCCACCTCCCAACCTCATGGAAGAAGCTCCTCTTGGATCCCCCTCATCACCACCTCTCCTATTTCAGGTTAGGAAGAGGAGAGCTACATTCCTGCCACCTTCTCACATAAAGTTTTCAGTGACTACGGTAGAAATGGTGTGTTTTGGGTATGCGACAAAGATGAAGAAGAAGAAAAAGGGCAATGTGTCATCGGCGGGATGTATGAGCCCTACAAGTCCGCAGTCTAATTTGTCAGTGCCCAACTTGAGAGAGATGGGAATTAGCAGTCTCGTCCTTGATCCTATCGATAAGTGAGGAGGGCGATCGACCAATGACATTGCTAAGAAGTTGACCGAAGACTAATCGCTAATCTGTCGGACAAACGCTCGGGAGAGTTGACCGGGCACTCGGAAAGAGTGACAAACGCTCGCGAACTATAAGAAAATGGACCGTTAGAGGCTGGCCAGGATGTCCTCGCTGCAGACACTCCGACTATCAAGTCAGAACTTCGACGAAGAGAAACGAGAGTGGAAACAGTAGAGCATACTTGTGCGTGAAGAAATGAGGACCCTTATATAGGCGAGGGCGGCAGACCAAAACCTGCTAAGATATCTTGTCAGACTTAAATGCTCAGATTTGAGAACAGGATTTTCTTGCGAAGAACGGGACGAGGTTGTCACCCTACTGACTAGCTATCAGGCCTAGCTGTACAATCGCCCACCTCTCTTAATTGCCTGACACATATTGGTCTGCATGCGTCAACTTTCTGTCCTCTCGAAGTGCTTGGCGAATCTGAGGATATATTCATACTCTTTATACCATTAAACTATATCCTCTATATGAGATTCTCGAAGGCTTATTGCCCGCCCATCGACATCCTTTCTGGTCCGCTAATCGGCTGATCAGTAAAACAGATCCTCCGAGAGGAGAGAGTGGCGTGCCTCAAGGAACCATTGCCTTTGGGAAGTGCATGCCCAACCACCCTAACAAAAGTTAGCCGGTCAGACGGAGGTGTAGTCGGTCGGATGGTCAAACGACTCGGGGGCCATCTGACTTAGCTCGACCGACTGAATGATCACCCTACCACCTTTCACTCTGCCACATTTCCAACAATCCGACTTGCCCGACCAAGTTTGTCACATAGTCGTTTGGCTGACCATTGGTGGAGCACCGATCGACCACTTGCGGGCCGTTCGGCCAACCTTCATACTATACTAGTCGGGCGCGTTGAGTGGCCCTTCGCTCGACCCCTCGAAGCCTAGCCAGCCCCATAAAAGGCATCGATCAACGGGGGTAAACATCCGACTGGATCATAAGCCTTCCCCTCGAGTCTAGTCGAAGGAGGCGGCGAGTCCGACTGACTGGACTATCCGACTTAGGAGTCTTTTGTCGCAGTTGGAGTCTTGTTTCTTCTACTCCATGCCTCCCTGACATATGCATGGTGGCCTCATCCTAACCGCCTTCCTGCACATGCCTTCATGATAGCGCGTATCACCTCGATCATATTGCGTATTAACTGCCCTGCCACGCATCACTTCCCGATGGGACGAGCCAGGCAACGAGGCATTCTGGTGTTAGAACCCACGCGTGTTGTCAAGCGTAATTTCCGAGGCCCTCCTCGGAAGGCTATGGTGCTTTGGGCTCTCCCATAAATAGCCCCCCAAGATCCAGTTAAGGCTCATTTGCTTCCTCCATTCTCCTCCTTCCCCTAGTGCTCCGCGGCTAATGGTGGTCTTCTATCTCCGATGAATGGTGGTTTCCCGCCACTCTGACAATCTCCACTCCTTTCCCCAAGTTAGTATTCTGATTGGCACCCTCGGTCGGACTTCCTCTTCTCTATTTAGACTAGCCGTAGTAGTCCATCTGATCGTCCTACCCGATCGGATTTTCTTTAGGCTAGTGGTCCATCCAATTGGCCTATCCGATCGAACTCTTTGTCTCGAGTCCATGACTGCTCCTTCTCCCATTCTCGGCCTATGGTACACCACGACTGTGTCAACTATGGGTACCCAGGACTTTGATACCCTCCGAGAGGAGTATCAGGTCCACAATGACTACCGTTTAATAATCCTAAATAGACATGACCGACCTCATCTCCCGTCGCTCGACTTTTTTACTATTTTTCGAGACTAGTTTCTGGTCAGGCTTAGGTTCCCCCTTCACTCCTTTATAGTTGAGGTATGTAGGTATTTTCAGATTCCTCTCTCTCAGCTAGCTCCCAATGCCATCTGAATTCTTTGTGAAACAACCATCCTTTTCACCCCTCTATTGAGTGCCTCTACAACCCAAAATTTTTTATTTCTTTTACTATCCTAAGAAGCAAGAGCTCAGAAATTTCTTTTTCCAAACCCGGGCTAAGTCGACCTACCTTGACAAGATATCAAGGTCCAACAAGGGTTGGAAAACTCACTACTTCTTCATCAACACCACCCCTACCCCTAGCTAGCCGATCGACTGGATCGAGGATTTGCCTGCCTAGCTAGCTGCTGGCAAGAATTATTGCTTAGACTCGGAATGTCAGCTGGCCTTCTCGAGGATCGGGAGTCTCAATTTCCATGACATCCGTTTGCTTAGCGATGCCATGTTATACATCTTCGGCCTGAGCCAGGCCCTGCCAGGCCTGCCTGCTTCATTTGGTGAGTTTTCATTTTCAAGTTGAATATTTTTATGCTAATTAAGATCTTTGTTGTCTTGCAACTCAAACAATGTGGGGCATCACCCTTGATGAGGTGCTCAGCCTAGAGGACACCGAGTTGAATGCCGAGGCGACTGTAGAGCTAACAAAGACATATGCCCCCCCCACTCAGCGAAGCTGCAATATCAAGCGACAAGGCAATCTCGACCAGCGAGACCCCAATTCAGCTAGCACTTGACGACGCTGCCATCTCAGAAGCCTACGAGCCCTCGGTCAATGAGACGCAGGATGAGCCGGTCGACACGAAGGTCTTTGAAGCGGTCGCAGCGTCTACTCAGCTGTAAACTTGGATGAGATGCCGCTCGGCTGTGTCACAGAACTGGTGGCTGAGGTAAGCATCTCCGCAATACTCTCCTTGGATCAAGTTGCCCTTCCTGCAGTAAGCATCTTTCGCTTAGTGACTCTTCCGGGGAGATCTCATCTCCGCTCGACTCTCCGGAAGTCAGTACATCCGCGGGTCCAATCGTCTCTTCGATGACCTGTTAATGTTAGCCCTAGAGCCAATTATAAGATGATTGTCTAGGAAATATCTTGTATCATATTCTATTTAATAAAGGCAAAGTTTGATTATTATATTTATTTCATGATTGTGCCCAATTAATAAGTATAATAATGTCCTTCGGTAGTATGTTTTGATCTACATTATATCAATTGGTTGAATTGATAGTGAGATGATGTAGAGAACACTACTCTTAACTATTTCTAGTCAAGTATTAATATTCAAGGACAATATTAATGCATTGAGACTAGCATGTAGGTCAATTGATGATTTGATCTCACAAGTAATGGATATGAAATATCAAGTTGAAACATGAGTATACATTAGAGAATGTGTACTGAATTAACCCGCCATGAGAACATTTCATGGATCATTATATGAGTATCATAAACTTTTTCATGTGACTATTAATATGAATAATCCTTAGATCTGAAGTCACAATGATTTCCTACATAAGAAGTTGTGTATTTTGATATCATCAAACGCCACCCGTAATAGGGTGGACTATAAAGGCAATCATTGGATATGCAACAAATTATGTGAAGGGATATAAGTAATGTAGATGGGATCTATCCCTCCCATATAACGAGAGTGATATCTGTGGGCCCCTTGATCAAGTAAGACTACTAAATGCATGACCATGCTCAAATGGGTCAATATGAGATATTGAGCTCATTTGCTTGAGTGAGTATACTTGGGGATCAAGAAACACAAAGATTGATATCGAGGATGACACGGTTTATACCTTATTGATCAATCTAGATATCAAGGATAGAAGGACAAAGTCATACGAGCTAATAGTCACAGAGATTAAGTCAGATCTTGACTTTCTCGTCACTTGGATAGCAATGATGCATTGCTAGATGCCGCTCATTGCTTATTTGTCTAAAGTAGTTTAGACACATTGTCAATATTATGAGAATCTATTAGGTCACACATAAAGGATATGATGCTTCGGAGATTATTTATATTTATTGGCTTTAATGTGATGGGAAGCCTAAGGGACATAACCCCTTCATATTCATAAGATGAATATAAGCAAATTTTCTAAATTGCAAGTAAGTGTGCCATTCTTCTTCCCTTCTTCCTCTTCCTTCCCCACTTGGCTAACCCCTCTTTAGAAGGGGTTTGGTTTTGTACTTTGTGAACTACCCCTAGTTGCTAGCACAACTAAGGTAGTTCTTCTCTGAAGTCGAGATCATGTACGTGTGGTACTACTAGAGGCACGAACATTTGAACGTGCAAGAGATCTGACGAATCGAGGACAAACAGGATAAGCGAAAGATGCACACCAAAGGTATAACCCTTAGATAGATCAAACTTTGTACGAGTTTTTTTTTGTATGGATCGCTCGAAGGGATATAAAATTTCTGCTGCATTTTAAGTGTTTTTCCTATAGAGATCCTTACACGACTGACTCATCCGCCCAGTCGCTCATCCATGTGGAAGTCTCCTCGACATACCCCAACTCCTCCAACCTATAGGTACAGAACATGAGTCTACACGACAGCAAGGTGGAGTGCTAGGACCAAGGGGTCATGCCCACTCACCACAGAGCTCCGATCAGCTTGGCAGATAACTTCTTAATTTCTGGATGCCACTTAGGTAGACTTTTTACTCAGTATTTTACTCTGTCATTTATGGTACTTACCTTTTCTCTCGTGTAGTTCTGGGCGGCCATGGTGTATAACGCTCGAGGTCAGCACGAGGTTGAGCGACGTGTTTAGGAGATGGAGACGGCTTTGAGCCACTCCACTGTACCACCGGGTTGATGGACCTTGGATGGCTAGAGAGGGGGGTGTGAATAGTCAGACACTTAAATCTTGGCTTCTGAACTTTTCTTTCTTTCTGCAATTAGGTTAGCAGCAGAAACAATACAGAAAGAAAGAAACAGAAATAGACAGAACACAAACCAGTCGCTAACAAGGAGGGTTTACAAGGTTCGGGGATAACTTGCCCCTACTCCTTGGCGTGCCCGTGAGGTGGGTGATCCCTTGATCGTCGGCAGATCAAGCCCCAGAACTCCAGATAAGAATCTTCTCATTCTCGGTTGAGTAACCTCTCCACAATCGTCTCAGTAGAATAACAGTTAAGCGTACGAGACAACAAGAAGGATAGCTCACACAGATGTAGTTGAAAACGCTCAAGCAAGAAGACTATACAGAGAGCTAAAACAACCCAGCAAAACACTTCGCTTGTTTTCTGTCTGTTCACTACGCTCCTCTGCTTCGCCAGCTTCTTCTTAAGCCTCTACTCATCATCGCGCGTCTGCAACCTCTGAATATAGCTCTATCACCACTGACCTCTACTGGGCTCAGTCCACTGAAACCTCTTCAGCTGAGCCTCAGGTCAGTCGCCTCAGTCGCCAGCTTCGCCAGACAATTGCCAGCCCGCGCCAGAAGTCGTTGAATCCTGCGAATGGAAAACAAACAAACCTGCTCGAAGCGAAAGTCGCCAATTGACCCTCCTTCTTGGTTTGTGTCATCCCTGTATCACCTGCACACTCATCAGAAGATTAGCATAGCAAATCGAAATGAATCAGAAGTGAATCAGCAGGAATTAGAGCGGAATCAGACGTCTGACAATGATTCAAATTAAAGTTATCAAAGACTGATCGGTCACCCGGACCGATCAGTTACCCTTCTGACCGATCAGACCCATCTCTGATCGATCCAGCAAGGATCTGATCGGTCACACTCACCGATCAGAATTGGGGATCGATCACCCGACCGATCCACTAGCTTACTGGGATTTCCGCCAGCTCCCACCAGCTCTTTCCAACCAAAGGCACCTGATCGGTCCCATGACCGATCAGGTTATGCCCTGATTTGTCCAAGGGACCGATCAGGTCACCTCTAGACCGATCAGGACTCATCCTGATCGGTCCAGGAGGACCCTGATCGGTCGCTTTGACTGATCAAGAACTTCTCCAGACCCTACTGATCTCACTCTGATCGTTTACCAGAACGATTAGAAACCACATAGAATGTTTCTGTTCTCATCCTGATCGTTCACTAGAACGATTAGACTCCCTGGATCGGTCACCAGACCGATCTATTATCCAGGGAGTTCGTGTCAATCCCTGATCGGACTCCAGACCGATCCAGCCACTCTATCACTCATGCTCAGTCCCCCGGACCAAGACTTCGTGCCTAGGTTCACTCACCAGGACTTTGTTCAACCTAGCTTCACTCACTAGGACTCGGCTTCACTCACCGGGATTTCCTTCACCTAGCTTCACTCGCTAGGACTCAGCTTCACTCACCGGGATTTCCTTCCCCCAGCTTCACTCGCTAAGACCCGACTTCACTCACCGGAATTTCCTTCACCCAGCTTCACTCGCTAGGACCCGGTTTCACTCACCGGGATTTCCGTCACCCGGCTTCACTCACCGGGACCCGACTTCACTCACAGGGGTTTCCTTCGCCTGGCTTCACTCACCAGGACCCAGCTTCACTCACCGGGATTTCTTGCCCAGCCCCCGATCAGGACTTAATCCGAACTTATCTTACTCACCTAAACTTAAATCGATATCATCACCAAAACAACAATCAGGTTAGACTGTATCAACAATTTCCCTCTTTTTGTTATTTGACAACCCGATTCTAAGTTTAGGTATCAGAAGTCAAATGAAATCAATTTCACTATTGCAAGAGAATCAAAGTGTTCCCCCTACAATTATTAAATTTGTAATAAGACCAAAAAGGGTCTGGTTATTAAGTTTAAACAACTCCTCCTTAAACGAGGGTCTCTCCACAAACCCAAAATAACGAAAGGTAAGTGTTGAATTGCATATGAATGACATATACCATAAATGTATCATGACAACAATATATATGCATCATACATCAATAAGTAAAGCAGCTTCATCAGACTGATGATTGATATAGAAAAATTTCTGATTTATCTGTGGACCGATCAGATTTTAGAAAAATTTCAGAAGCTCTGATACGTTCCAGATTAGACTGCATTAATAATTCGATATTTTAGAAAAATTTCTGAAATATGATTTGAATCCCAAAATGGCTTTGACTAAGCCATAAAGTTCCAATTCTCAAGTATCTATATTGAGAATAGAGTAAATGGGAAAAAGTTTTCAAGTATCTGTCTAGACTTTATTCCTTATCAAGGATCAAGAGTCCTTATGGATTTAAAATGTTCAAAAATAGTTTTGTATTAAATTAGTATTAGGTTTGTATCAGTAAGTTCCAAGTATGTTCTTGGAATAATCAGATTCGTATCCGTATGTGTTGGTGCAGGAAGCACCATATCGAACCTTGTTTTGATATTGGCAAAGGATTCAAAGTTAAGTTTATTTGTGATCTAATAAATTTACTCAAGTGTGCAGAGACAAAGCCCTAGCGAAGGACTGCTAGGCACTAGCGAAGGAATGCCAGGGTAAAAAGCCCTAGCGAAGGACTGCTAGGCACCTGGCGAAGGACTGTCAGTATCCAAGCCCTAGCGAAGGACTGCTAGGCAACTGGCGAAGGACTGCCAGTATCCAAGCCCTAGCGAAGGACTGCTAGGCAACTGGCGAAGGACTGCCAGTATCCAAGCCCTAGCGAAGGACTGCTAGGCGCCAGGCAAAGCCCTAGTGAAGGAATGCTAGGCATCGGGCGAAGGACAGCTCGGTATCCAAGACCTGGCAAAGGACCGCCGGGCAAAAGTCCAACCAGAGGAACGGTTGACATCAGGTAAATTCTCTCGAGAGGAGTAGTTGAGGACGCGTTCCCCGTCGAGGGAACAGTAGGCGTCGGTTCGACCTAGGGTTCCATATTGGAGACCCAAAGTCAGAACCAAGACAGCTAAGGCTGTGTAAACTAATAAATTATTGTTTTATTGTGTTTTGGACTAACCCTGGATGCAGGACCGAAGGAACGTGTGTCTGCAGCTCAGAGAGCCTCAAAGGAATGAGGCAATAGCTGACCAGGGCGCCCGGAGTGTCCCGGGCGCCCCCAAGGAAAACACAAAACACAACAAAGCAAAAACAGCTTCGACAGTACAACTCCCGGGCGCCCCCGTGCTCCCGGGTGCCCCCCTGCGCTGCGGGCGCCCCCTGCGTTGCGGGCGCCCCCAGTGCCAGCTACCGAAGCACACCCTCGCGAAGCCAAGAAGATGAAGTCTTGACCCGGTCAATGCGGGCGCCCCGAGCGCTCCGGGCGCCCCGGTCAAACCTGATCCCGAAGGTAAAGGGATCAGAAGCTGACCGAGCAACTTGCGGATCAAATGCCACGTGGGGGGGGCGCCCCCGACGTCCCGGGCGCCCCCAGGCCCTATATAAAGGGCCCTCGACCCCAAGCTTCAGACATCGGTTGAATCAACGCTTCTACGCTCTTCTACTCTCGCGCCTCACTCCGAAAACCTCCCAACTTGAGTCGACGACGTCTCGCTGCCCCGAAAAAGACAACCTACATAGGACGTCAGTAAAAGAAGAGCCTCTTTTTAATTATTTAGTTTACTGTGCTGAATTTGTAAATCATTCCTTGTAAACTATTATTGCGCCTCATATAGAATTGCCCAAAGTAAACGGTCAACGATTGTGGGCCTTGGAGTAGGAGTCGACACAGGCTCCGAACCAAGTAAAATTGATCGTGTCTCTGTGTGATTTTGTTTTCTTAATTTCCGCTGCGTACTTGCTCTAAGTTTTTCCGAAAAACGATTTCCGATATTCATGTAACGACCCGGAAAATTCTTTTAATATTTTCTTAAAATATTGAGTATGTCTAGATAATTTTCCGAGGGGCCTAGAAATAATTATGTAAAATTGAGCCTAGAAATTCATGTTTTCTCATTTAAATTGAGAAAAACTAGGTACTAATGAGCTTCAAATGAGCTCCAAAAATGGGTATTAATTAGGTAAAATTAATATAAATATAAAAGAATTTTATTTAGAAATATTAGCATAATTATGGGGGATTTTAGGGGATTTTCGGAATTTAGGAAAATAAAAATAACAAAATAAATGAAATAAAAATAAAAATAAAAAATAAAGGTGCATGAGCCAAGGATTGAACCTTGGACCTCTTGTACAACCATGTATGCTTCAACCAACTCACCTAGCAAGAGAATGTTAGGAGGGAATGAAGTGGATATTGGTTGAGGCTTAAAAGAAGATGAAGGGTCATGGAGAGACTCTTCATTTACCTCTTTAATGGATGATAAATAGGGGGGTTTGGGAGTTTTTTTTCTCTCTTCTTTCAATTGCATTTCCTCCTCTCCTCATCCCTCATTCTAGCCGAACACCTCCAAGGGAGTTCTCCCTTGGAAAAGCTTCCACCAAGGTTCCATCTCCTAGATCTAAAGTCTCTACAAGAGTACAAGGGCAAGGAGGGATCAAGGGTCAAGAGCTCTACAAGTTCTTTCTCTTTTAAGGTCTAAAAATCAAGAAATCCCAAGGTAAGACCCTGTGGTATAATAGTTCCTTATGATTTTCATGATTTTTAGTATGATATATTGGTTGGTTTTTGGATTTGATGTTGAAAGGAAAGAAAACCAAGAACCTTATGCTTGAGGGTTTCGGCCACCATGATTTTAAGATCTATAATTATGCTAAAAATCTGTATAATGCTATTTAATGTTCCCTTATGATGTTTAGAGGTTAAGTATAATTTTTGGGAATTTTTGGAGTACCCTAGGATACCCTAGGGTTTCGGCCAACATGAAAGAAGCAAAGCAAGCACCCTAGGATACCCTAGGGTTTCGGCCACAATGTTTAAGGGTCCTTAATGATGCTAAAAATCTCCAAAATGTTGTTTAATGTTTTCCCATGATGTTTAGATGTTAAATATAATTTTTGAGAATTTTTGGGGTACCCTAGAGGCCCTATATGTTTCGGCCAACCCCAAGGACCCAAGGGTTAGGGTTGAGTCTTTAACTTCAAGCATATGTTTTATGTGTTGCCATGATATAAGGGTGATGGAAGGTGATTATGTGAATTTTCACATGGCCTTGGGACTCTATAAGTTTCGGCCAAAAAGGGTTAATAGGGTAAAAGTTAAGATTTATTTCAAGTAAGGGCTCCAATGGCTCCATGGTAAGATGTGATTAGTGTTTCATGATTTATTGGGGATTTTAATGGAATTTCTCCATACTCCCCATGGCCTTATAAGTTTCGGCCAGCCCTAGGGAAGTGGCCTAAAGGTTAGGGTTAACCCTAATCATGAGCCCAATGACTTCCTATGGTCTCATAAATGATGTATGGTTGTCCCTTTACCTTATGCTATATTACATGTTCATGGAATTGATGGAACTCCACCTTGAAGTTTCGGCCAAGCCTTGGATCTAGGGTTTGGGGTGGAGTTAGGGTTCAAAGAATGATGGTTCATGTTTACCATAAAGTATTTATATGTATAGGATCAAGCATGTGGTAGAAATCATGTTAACCATAACCCTAATGTTTAAGCATCATGTTTTATGCTTTTATGTTTATGTTTATGATTGGATGCCATGTTTAATAGGGTTACCATGAATGTTTATGTTTTAGGCCATGTATGTGAATGGTAGGTAGAATGTTATGGAAATCCTACCTATGTATGCTTATGTGATGTAGAGAACCCTGCTAAGTTATATGCTCATGTTATGTTAGGAACCATGCTAAGTTATTGTGTATGTTCATGATATGAATGATGCCATGATAAGTATGATAGGTTTATGGTCATGATATGAATGATGCCATGATAAGTATGATAGGGTTATGTTCATGATAGGAATGATGCTATGATAGGTAAGTTATGTTAGGTTCATGATAAGAACGATGTCATGATAAGTATGTAATGTTTATGTTCATGATAAGAATGATGCATGCCATATTGTATGAATAAAAATGCATGTCATGCTTATGAAAGAAGATGCATACCATGTTTATGAATGAAGATAATGCTCATGCCTTCCAGGCATCATGATGTTATGCAATAAGAATGAACAATGAAAGGACAAGCATGTGTTAAGTCATGCTTTATGTAACATGGTTATGCTATGAATGTCTTATGAATGATGAAACATGAAAAGTATTTTACTTTATGTATGGGCTTGTACCGGACCGAAGTATGGGTCCAAGGGATGAGCACCTTAAGAACGCCCCGGTTTTGGACTATCGAAGCTGTCCACGGTTCTGGCACTACCGGAGCTGTGCAACAGGGATGGGCACCTTAAGAACGCCTCGGTTCGGGGACTACCGACTATGCTGTCCTTACCCTAGTAGGTTGGGGCTCGCGACCTCGGACTTGCTAGGGATGCGCGCTATGATGTATGTATGTGGTACAAGCCGGGGACCACAAATGATGTTATGATGATTATGTTTAAGCAAATTAAAAGTATGTTTTAAAAGTTAAGCATCCCTTATGTATATGCATTCCACTCATGCATCCATTCATGTTATGCATTATGCTATGTTGATAAGATTTTATGCTTACGCTTCATGTTAAGAAATATGCATGAGAATAAATGATCTATGCCATGATAATGTTAAGAAGTATGCATGAGAATGAATGATTTATGTCATGCTCAGAATGTCTACTATGTTTATGATTTATGCCATGAATTATGCCATGTTTAGAATGTCTACTATGTTTATGTTCATGCCAAGTATTATGTCATGCTTAGAATGCTACTATGTTTATGTTCATGTCATGCTATGTATACGATAAGTGATTTAAGATGTTATGTTCTAAGTAGAGCACCAAGTATGTTAATGTTTTCATGTGCTCATTATGAGATGACGAATGATGAATGGTTTTGTGAGTAGGAAAGAGTCTTACTAAGCCTGTGTGCTTATAGTCTTATTTCCTTATATCGCAGATCATTCAAGGGGACAATGATGGAAGCAGCAGGAGGGCAAGAACGCATGTGTGTAGTAGTGACTTGGCTCAGGAAACTCTATGTTTACTGTTTATGCTAGAACTTCACCTTGGTTACTTATATGTCTGAATAATGACTTATGGAACCTTATGATATGATGTTACGTATGACATGATATGATGCTTAAGTTCAAAGTTAATATGCTAAGGTTCCTATGTCATTAAGTTAAGAATGGTAACAGGGCATGTATAAGTTAAAGTCATTCCGCTGCCTTATGATGTCTACATGCCCTAAGCATGTTAACGTAATGCCGCTTATGGAAAGAAAAAAAAGCGGGCGTTACAATTCACCCCCCTCTATCGGTTCTCTCGATCCAACAAGTGGTATCAGAGTGGGGTAGTTCAAACTTGGTGCAACCACCAGTTTGAAAGTTTTTTTCGGATTTACGATTTTTTTTATTTTATTTCTTTTCTTCTTCTTTAATTGAGGTGGTGCAACACCACTCGATCTTTATTTCAAATAAATAAAACGCCTTTTTCAATTTTGAATTCTTATTTTCTCACCATAACTCAGAATTGATAAAACGAACAACTTTTGAAAATTTGTCATAAAATTTTTTATTATTATTTTAATATTTTTCTCGAAAATCGTGCTAAGCAAATTTTTCCTAAACATTAAATTCCTACTTTTTCATCATTAATCAGAATTGACAAAATCAACATTTTCAAAATTTATCATAAATTGTTTTTATTATTTTATTATTATTTTGCCTCGAAATTCGTGCAACATTTACTTTAGGCTATTTTTTTTCCTTCTCCCGCACTACTAATCCAAGACCAAGTCTTGGTACATTTTTATTTTCTCTTTTTGTGTGCAAGATTTATCGTTAATGGCCAATCAAGAATGGAACAGTGCATGCCCACCACTTTTCTCTGGGGAAAATTTCAACACCTGGAGAAGTTTAATGGAATCCCACCTGAAGGCCAATCTGGAACTTTGGTTGATAATCCAAACGGGGTTCACGTTCCCCACAGAAGAAGGAACATCGATCACTTGGGATAAATTGGATGAACCAACTTTGAGGAAGATCGAGACTAATGCCAGGGCAACATTAATCTTACAATGCGGCCTGACCAAAGAAGAACTGAAGCGGGTCGGATCCTTCAACTGTGCCAAAGAGATGTGGGAAAAGCTAATCAATCTAAACGAAGAGAGCTCCGATGTTAAGATCTTAGAAGCTCAAGAACAAGTAGCTGAGATTGACTTAACACCCAACGTCGAAATCGAACCAGAGTCAAACGACGAGTTTACTGTGACAAAAATGGTAACCAATTTTGAATTTTTTCCAGAATTACAATTAAATAATCAGACTGATACTATAATAGTCGAGGAAGGTATAAGTTCAAATGTAGGAAAAACTCCAAAGAAGAAGCTTCAACCTGTACCTGAGTCTGACTCAGACTCGGAATCAGAAGATAGTAAAGAAGATCGACCCAAACTGGTCCGACTAGCTCGTGATCATTACAAGAGTACTGGACAAACGATCGGGAAAGGTAAGTCTTCAATATTTGAAAATCTAATACTTATCTCAAATAACATGATTGATTCAAATAAATTAGTTAAGGTTAATATATTAGAAAACTTAATTCATAACCATGCTAATTTCAAGAAAATAGAGTTTTATTTCGATTATGATGTAACGTAGATCATTTTTGTCTCGTTTGCTTTAATTGTGTGTTGCATTTTATTTTATTTTTATTTTATGTTGCTTAGAATTAGGACTGGTTAGTTTAAGGACTGAACCAACTTAACTGAAATTTGACAACATAGTATTAGGTGGCGGTAAGATGATAGTACGTTAGGGAAACCAATTCTAATAAGGTCAAGTATTCTTTACTTGGTCTCTTTAGACTGGTGAAACTAGCCGAAGCTACCGATCCAAGACCCAAACTAGTTAGACCAGAAGTTACCAAAAAGTAATTTTGAAGATGAAATTTTACTAAAAGTCATTGTCTAGGAAAGGGTTGATGATCCAATAAGGCTACGGTCAAAGAAGGCCTTGTGCCTCGCCAAGACCTGGAAGCCAATTTTTGAAATTCAAATTCAATTTACTCTTTGTTAAATTCGAATCTAACATATATTTTCAGTTAATTTTAGATTCAAATATCTCTTTTCAAAACAAATTTAAATTGGGTTTAAAAATTAATTTAACTTTTCAAAACTAATCATGGCCTTTTCAAAATAAATCCTTCTATTAAAATATGCATCTCACAAAACAGTTAAGGATATCCTGTTTTGTCACTTAGAAATGGGTGAGATGCTTAGGACCTAAAAGTTGAGTCTAACCCAACCAACTAAATCAAATTAATCAAATTTTAATTAACCCAATTAATTTCAATCAAATCTTAATTAAATCAATCAAATTAATCAAATCTTAATTAAATCTTTCAAATTAATTAAATCTTAATTAAACCAATTAAATTCAATTAAATCTTAATTAAACCAATTAAATTCAATTAAATCTTAATTAAATCAATTAAATTCAATTAAATCTTAATTAAATCAATTAAATTCAATTAAATCAATTAAATTTAATTCAATCAAATTCAAATTTAAAATTAAAATTTAATTCAACTGAACAAACTTAACCCTCTAAATTTTCATTTTCACAAAAATCAAATTTAACTTTTTAACTAAGAGTCAATGTTTCAAATCATTGTAATTAAAATCAAGTCTCTTTTGTTTGCTAACCTGAAATTTATTTCATAACATTTATTTCTTTCCTTTACCATTATACAAACATTTTTTTGAAAATTAGTTTATTCTTGTATGACAAAAAGTCACCTTGGGGATTACTTAGGATATTTCTTTTTGTCTACAGTCCAGGCTTAGATATTTATTTTTTTTAACTTTAAAAAAAAACTTCTATTTTTTGAAATCATTCCCCCTTCTCAGTTCTCTATATTCACTTTTTTTAAATGGGAGAATGAAATTATATTTTCAAATAATCATTATATTTTTCGAAAATTATGCTTTACAAAAACCATTATCATTTCAAAATGTTTTTCGAAAACGGGGTTTATGCTTTAAACTTATCTTCATTTCAATTTGAATTTTCTAAAATTATATTACCATGCTAGTATTCAAAACTATTCTTTTGATTTTAGTAAACCCTAAAGACACAAAGGAAGGTCTACTTAATGATCTGCAAGGACTCCGAGGATGTGTCAAATTTAGGGGGAGTCTAAATCAAAAGAAATTATTTCTAACAAGTTTGAAGTTATTAGATAATTCTTATAATCAAACCCTAAAACTCAGAGGAAGATCGCTTGTAGTCAACAAGCTTCCTAGGACTGAGTCAAGTTTAGGGGGAGATCAAATTAAAGAATTATTGAACATTTTCAAAACTATATGTTTTCATGCACTGCAAGTTTAAAATCCGTTTGAAAACTTAAATAATTTTTTTAAAAATACTATTATTTTATTTTTCAAAATTCTTGTGGCTTAAAATATTTACTTGGGTTGAAAAATTTCCAGGACACTTAGGAAAATGTCCTTGTAGTTAACAAGGTTTCCTGGGATTGTGTTAGACTGGAAAAGATAAGTCAAGTAATTTTCTTTAATATTTTAAAAAGTACTTATGTTTTTCAAATTCATAATATCTTTCAAAATACTTATATCTTTCAAAAAGCTCAATAAAGTACTTGCATTTTTGTGCATTTTTTAAAATATTCAGAACAAGTAAACTTATTGCTTATCATATACACTTGACTCCAATTATGATTTTGAGCATAAATTTTTCAGTCTTTCAAAATTTTGTTACTTTGAAATTATCATAACTCTTGATATTATTTCGCTCAAATTTTTTTTCAAAGACTCACAAGCTCTGATACACCAATTTTAAATTTCTTTCAAAATATATTTTTCAAAAAATTTCTTTATTGATATATGACCAAGGGGGAGAGTAGAAAAAGTGAAATTAAATTATATCTTAAACTTTTTCCCCTTTTCAAAGAAAGTTTTTCTTAGAATCGTCTAAAACATAAGGAGAAGAATCTCACATTAAGGGGGAGAGAAAGGAATGAGAGAAAATTTTTAATTCTTTTTCAAAAAGTGCTTCAAAAGTTGCTAAGTATTTCTAAGTGTTTCAAATTTTTGTTAAATGTATGTCTTCTCCTAAGTAAATTTTTTTTAGAAAACAAAATTTGTCTAAGCAAAAACTTGTTGAAAAATTTTCTAAGTTTTTTTGGTGAAAAACTAAAGACTTGCCTAGAAATTTTTTAAAGATCTTATTTTCCAAAATGCACAAAGTGTTTCCAAACAAATATTTCTAAGTGTGCAAAAATTTTTTGGTAAACAAATTATTTTTGGGAAATTTACCTTCAAAATTTTGCCTAAGTTTTGCAAAGCCTTGTAAGTAATAGTTGTTTGACAAAATGTAGGTTTGCAAAACTTTTTAAATTTTTACCTTATTCACCCATGGTTGTTTTTGATATATGTCAAAGGGGGAGGAAAGGTCAAAGTTAAGAATTTTATAACACAAGTATTCAGGGTTTAGGGGGAGTATGAGAATTAAAGGAATTTTTTTTAAAATCTTACCTTATGTTATTAACTGTTATAAAGTTTTTTTTACTTAACGTTGAATTGTGTAAAATTGCTATACTTCATTTTTACCTTATGTTCTTAACTGTTGTAATTTTAACTTAACTTTGAATTGGGTTGCCATAAATCAAAAAGGGGGAGATTGTTGGTGCAGGAAACACCATATCGAACCTTGTTTTGATATTGGCAAAGGATTCAAAGTTAAGTTTATTTGTGATCTAATAAGGTTACTCAAGTGTGCAGAGACAAAGCCCTAGCGAAGGACTGCTAGGCACTGGCGAAGGAATGCCAGGGTAAAAAGCCCTAGCGAAGGACTGCTAGGCACCTGGCGAAGGACTGCCAGTATCCAAGCCCTAGTGAAGGACTTCTAGGCAACTTGCGAAGGACTGCCAGTATCCAAGCCCTAGCGAAGGACTGCTAGGCGCCAGGCGAAGCCCTAGCGAAGGAATGCTAGGCATCGGGTGAAGGACAGCTCGGTATCCAAGACCTGGCAAAGGACCGCCGGGCAAAAGTCCAACCAGAGGAACGGTTGGCATCAGGTAAATTCTCCCGAGAGGAGTAGGTGAGGACGCGTTCCCCGTCGAGGGAACAGTAGGCGTCGGTTCGACCTAGGGTTCCATATTGGAGACCCAAAGTCAGAACCAAGACAGCTAAGGCTGTGTAAACTAATAAATTATTATTTTATTGTGTTTTGGACTAACCCTGGATGTAAGACCGAAGGAACGTGTGTCTGCAGCTCAGAGAGCCTCAAAGGAATGAGGCAACAGCTAACCAGGGCGCCCCCAAGGTAAACACAAAACACAACAAAGCAAAAATAGCTTCGACAGTACAACTCCCGGGCGCCCCCGTGCTCCCGGCCGCCCCCTGCGCTGCGGGCGCCCCCTGCGCTGCGGGCGCCCCCAGTGCCAGCTACCAAAGCACACCCTCGCGAAGCCAAGAAGATGAAGTCTTGACCCGGTCAATGCGGGCGCCCCGAGCGCTCCGAGCGCCCCGGTCAAACCTGATCCCGAAGGTAAAGGGATTAGAAGCTGACCGAGCAACTTGCGAATCAAATGCCACGTGGGGGGGGGGGCGCCCCCGACGTCCCGGGCGCCCCCAGGCCCTATATAAAGGGCCCTCGACCCCAAGCTTCAGACATCGCTTGAATCAACGCTTCTACGCTCTTCTGCTCTCGCGCCTCGCTCCGGAAACCTCCCAACTCGAGCCGACGACGTCCCGCTGCCCCGAAAAAGACAACCTATATCGGGTGTCAATAAAAGAAGAGTCTCTTTTTAATTATTTAGTTTACTGTGCTGAATTTGTAAATCATTCCTTGTAAACTATTATTGCGCCTCATATAGAATTGCCCAAAGTAAACGGTCAACGACCGTGGGCCACACAAGCTCCGAATCAAGTAAAATCGATCGTGTCTCTGTGTGATTTTGTTTTCTTAATTTTCACTGCGTACTTGCTCTAAGTTTTTCCGAAAAATGATTTCCGATATTCACCCCCCCCTCTATCGGTTCTCTCGATCCAACAGTATGTTCCAAGTGTGTTCCAAGTATGTTTATAACATATTTGCTCCAACCAATTTCGATAATCCATAGATCTAAGTTTGTCTTAACCATAGACCTAATTCTCAATTCTATTGATAATTCATCAAGATTGGATTAAATTTGATAATACATAATCCCAAGTTTGTATCAAGTCCAGAATCCTAATTCTCCATTCTATTGATAATTCATAGATTGGATCAGAAAATTCATAGTCCCAAATTTATATCAAGTTCATTTTTCTTAACCATAGACCTAATTAGATTGGAGTAATCTTGATAAATCATAGTTCCAAATGTATACAAATACAAATGAGAAAATTTTCCAGTAACACCAATAAATAGAGTAAATGGGAAAAAATTTCCATGTACCTATATTGTGTATGGAGTTTATGATTTCCATTTGCTTAAACTCCAATCATCTAAATTTGAGATGAAAAAGAATCATTCCTCATAGGTAGTAATTGATTATCCATTAAGTGGAGGAAATGGTAAGCACATCCCTAACTAGGAATGACCATGTGTTTGGAGCACCAATTATCAACAACCCATGTTGATAGATGCTCCCCCTCAACTAATGCCTATATAATTCGAAATATAGATGTTTTAGGTACCCAAACTTTGGGACCTAATGCACCTTCAATGCATGATTTTGGCACCCATGCCTTAGAAATTTTCTTTCTAACTTTTTGAACCCTAGAAGCATTTTGTGATCTAAATTAGGTTCTAGACATTAATGACATGACGCTAGGTTCCTTAGGCTGGTAACCTAAATCAACTTTGTTGTAGACCGCTCTTTGAGAATTTAGGATCATATCTAAGGTCTTGGAGCTAGTTGAGAATTTCTCAAGAAAATTCTTGAGTTTCTCAACCTCACTCTTCAAAGCCTTATTCTCATCCTCAAGAATCATAACATGCAAATCATCAATATCATGATCCTTAGGTGCTGTGAAGCATAAAACGCTCTCTTAACCTCTCTTTCATTTTCATAAAAGCTCCCTTTTTTACACTCTTGCTCTTGAATTTCTTTTCCCCTTTCATTCTTTTTTCCACTCATCTCATCCTCACCTTTTCTTTTCTCACACTCTTTTTCTTTTCCACTCCTTTTCTTTTTCTCACTTTCTTTTTTCTCACACTCTTTTCTTTTTTCACTCTCATTTTTGATCCTCAACTGATCTTCATATACTTGCTTAGGAGTTAATGGTACAAGAGTTACATGTTTACCATGCATCATAAAAGAATACTTATTTTTAAACCCATCATGCATGACCTTCCTATCAAATTGCAATGGTCTACCTAAAAGTAAATGACTTGCATGCATTGGCAATACATCACAAAGTATCTCATCATGATATCTACCAATGGAAAATGAAACCAACACTTGCTTGTTGACCTTGACTTCCCCTCAATCATTCAACCATTGTAGTTTATAAGGTCTAGGATGCTTAGTGGTATGCAAGCATAATTTCTCAACCAAAATAGCACTAGCCACATTAGTGCAACTTCCCCCATCTATAATCATACTACATACCTTGTCTTTGATGTGGCAACGGGTATGAAATATGTTGTCTCGTTGTTCTTCATTATCTTCTTTCACTTGCACATTTAAAGCACGCCTAGTGACAAGGGTTGCACCTTCAACCAGATTCTCTTCTGCATCATTTTCAATAATGGGGGCAAGACACTATCATCTTCGGACTCACTCTCAGTCTCGATGTCACCATTTTCTTTCAAAATCATAATTCATTTATTTGGGCATTGTGATGCGATATGTCCCCTTCCCAAGCACTTAAAGTATTTAATATCTCTATTTCTTGAAGGTTGGAGGGGTTCTTTACCTTTGACCAATGGAGAGCTTGCATCTTTATTCTTTGAAAAATCGGGCTTTTTCTTTGATTCAACTTTATCATCTCTTTTTTTCCAACTAGATTTCCATGTTGACGGATTAGAATATTGCCCCCCCCCCCCATGCTTGATTGATCCCTTCTTTTTGAGTTGTCTTTCAACCTTCATGGACATATGCACCATGTCTTCAAGCTCCACATAATGTTGCAACTCCACTACATTTGCAATTTCTTGATTTAATCCTTGTAAAAATCGTGCCATGGTCGCTTCTCGGTCCTCCTCCACATTTGCTCGAATCATTGAGATTTCCATCTCTTTGTGGTATTCCTCCACAGTCTTGGATCCTTGTGTGAGACTTTGTAACCGTTGATACAAATCCCGATAGTAATGTGTTGGAATGAATCTCTTTCTCATAATAGTCTTCATTTCCTCCCAACTGCCAGCGGGTCTCTCTCTTTGTTTCTTCTCCTACTTAGAATAATTTGATCCCACCAAATAATTGCATAATCAACAAATTCAACGGCAGCGAGTTTTACCTTCTTCTCTTCAGAATAGTTGTGATAATCAAATACTAACTCCACTTTCTTTTCCCACTCCAAATATGCTTTATGATCACTTTTGCCTTGAAATGAATGAATCTTCATCTTGATATTTCCCAAGTTTCTATCTACATGATCATTCATCCTTCCTCTTCTACCACCTACTCGAGCATGATCAGATCTGTCACTTGAAGCTCTACCATCAATGTCCTCAGATACGCCATCATCATCATCATCATGGTCACCACGGCTATATTGTCTAGCACTTCGTGAAGGAACTCTACCAACTTGGCAATGTTGCAATCCTACAATTACAACATCTTGTTTCTCTAATCTATCCATAATCTAACTAAAACGGATTTCCATGCATTCCAAGTGTTGTCTCAAAGCACGTTGATCAAGGGATTCTTTAGGTCTTGCTTCTTCTCCACTTGTCGCTATTGAACAACCTGTTTCACTCAAACACTCTAACTCACGAATGTCAGCTCTTTAAAGAACTTGAACTGAGAATTGAGGCAAACACCTTGTAAGCGTTCGTGGACTATCAAAATTCCCAAGGGTGTTAGGACAAAATATAGGATTTCAAGATAAAAAGTGCAAATTGCAGAATTAAAAACTTGAAATAAGTGCTGAAAGGAAATTTGCCAGAATTGAATCTAGGCAAAATTGAGGATAATGCGGAAATGAAAGATAGCAAAACGTGAATTAAAGAGCTGAAAGGAAAGTTGCCAGAACTTAATCTAGGCTGCCAGAATTGAATCTAGGCAACTTAAAGGAAAATGAAAGTACTTGAAATAAGAGCTGAAAGGAAAGTTGCCAGAACTTAATCTAGGCTGCCAGAATTAAATCTAGGCTAACTTGAAATGAAATGAGAATACTTGAAATAAGAGATGAAATGAAAGTTGCCAGAACTTAATCTAGGCTAACTTGAAATGAAATGAGAATACTTGAAAGGAAATGAGAAAATAAATTTGCAAACAAAGTCTCTACTTCCTTCTCTTTTTTTTCAGCCTCTTTTGCTTTTTTTTTTCTTCCTTCCTTTCTTTGCTTCTTTTTTTTCTTTCTTTTTTTTTGGCCGAATTTTTTCCCTCCTTTTTTTTTAGCAACAAAGCAAGTAAGGCTTGCTAAGCAAAAGAAAAGAAACAAAAATACGATAGAAACTCAAGAACACAAAGAAAAGGATAACCAAATCGATTTAGAGAAACTAAGGCTCTGATACCAAATGATGCGAACCCAATGAGAAGAAGTCTCAAGAACACACAACAAATGAAAGAAAGAGAGAAAGATAGTCTAAATCGAAAAGATGGAGAATGAAAGAAAGAAACCTCGACCCAATTCTTAAGGAAGCACGAACCTTGGTATAGAAGAAGAAGAAGATAGACGCCACAACCTTGGGATGGAGGTTGATAAGTCTTGAACGCCACAAGGGGATGCCTTGATAAGTTCTAGTTCAATGAAGAACCAACAAGTGAGAGTTTCACCATGTAGTAGATTGAATAAGCCAAAAGTTATATGTTGTGGCTGCCACCCCCTTAATTTATAGCAATAGGGTGACCTAAAAACCCTAAAAGGCCAAAAGGAAGCTCATTTAGTAGAGGCCTATGTAGACTACATAGGCTTATTGAGTTCTTGGCACCATTACAACCCAAATAAAGCTAGAAATTGGGCTTAAATTGAACCCACAAAATTAACATATCATTCTTACATAGACAAGAGACTAAGGAGACTAGTTAAGCTCATCTAAGGCTTGAATTAGGTTGACTAAGTCGTATGACTTGCTCTTGGTCAAACCTTCTTCAATGGTAACTTTGGATTTCACATCTTCAATTAGCACACTAAGTGATTCTTTTATCTTTTTAGCCTTAGCCCTTGTAATTGGGCCTTCTTTGATGCATAATGGATTATCAATATCTTCTGGAGTGGGTTAAGCGTGATCCATATCGATAGTTTGTTGGGCAACTTGTTCACTTCCTTTGACTCCATCAGTAACTATAGGGCCGCCACCCCCTATATTTATAGCTATAGGGTGACCTAAAAAACCTAAAAGGCCAAAAGGAAGCCCATTTAGTAGAGGCCTATGTAGACTACATAGGCCTATTGAGCTCTTGGCACCATTACAACCTAAATAAAGCTAGAAATTGGGCCTAAATTGAACCCACAAAATTAACATATCCTTCTTACATAGACAAGAGTCTAAGGATACTAGTTAAGCTCATTTAAGGCTTGAATTATGTTGACTAAGCCGTAAGACTTGCTCTTGGTCAAACCTTATTCAATGGTCGCTTTGGCTTTCACATCTTCAATTAGCACATAAAGTGCTTCTTTCATCTTTTTAGCCTTAGCCCTTGTAATTGGGCCCCCTTTGATGCATAATGGATCATCAACATCTTCTAGAGTGGGTTGAGCATGATCCATATCGTTAGCTTGTTGGGCAACTTGTTCACTTCCTTTGTCTCCATCAATTGACTCCTAAGCAAGTATATGAAGATCAATTGAGAATAAAAAATGAGAGTGAAAAAAGAAAAGATTGTGAGAGAAAAGAAAAAGGAATGGAAAAGAAAAAGAGTGTGAGAAAGAAAAGGTGAGGATGAGATGAGTGGAAAAAAGAATGAAAGGGGAAAAAAATTCTAAGAGCAAGAGAGTAAAAAAGGGAGCTTTTATGCAAAAGAAAGAGAGGTTAAGAGAGCATTTTATGCTTCACAGCCAATGATTGTACTTTTGTACAAGGAGGCTGATTTTAACACTAACGATCTTGACCATACTTTGCCTAGTGTTGTTAAATCTCTTTTGCAGGAATTTGATGATGTATTTCTTGATGAGGTTCCTGATGGATTGGCACCACTTAGAGGAATAGAGCAAATCGGCCAGCCTATAGGTGTAACCCTGCTGAGATAAAAGAACATCAAAGGCAAGTTGAAGAGTTGATGAGACAAGTGTATGTCCGAGAAAGTTTGAGTCCATGTGCTGTCCTCGTTTTGCTAGTAACTAAGAAGGACAGGACTTGGTGAATGTGCGTTGATTGTAGAGCTATCAACAAGATTACGGTAAAGTATCGTCATCCAATTCTTAGATTAGATGATATGGTAGATGAACTAAATGACTCTTGCATTTTTTCGAAAATTAATTTGAAGTCAGGCTATCATCAAATTCTAATGCGTGAGAGAGACGAATGGAAAACTGCATTTAAGTCTAGGTATGGTTTGTACGAATGGTTAGTAATGTCATTTGGGCTTACTAATGCACCTAGTACTTTCATGAGGTTAATGATCAATATTTTGCGTGCTTTTATTAGAAATTTTGTTGTAGTATATTTTTATGACATCATGATTTATAGTAAAAATTTAGAGGAGCATCTGAATCATTTACAAAATGTTCTAATTATTTTGCGAAATGAAAAGTTGTATGCTAATCTTCAAAAATGCTCTTTTTTCACTAATCAGATTGAGTTTCTAGGTTATATTGTTAGTGCTAAGGGAATAGCAGTTGATGAGAACAAGGTTAAGGCTATTCGTGAATGGCCAACACCAAAAATCATAACTGAGGTGTGTAGCTTCCATGGTTTGACAAGTTTCTACAGAAGGTTTGTTAAGAATTTTAGCACATTAGCTGCACCCTTGACCGAAATTGTAAAAAAGAATGTTGGATTTCGTTGGGATAGTGAACAGAATTCAACTTTCAACTCACATAAGGAGAAATTAAGTTCTGCACCATTACTTGCGTTACCTAACTTTGCTAAAACTTATGAAATTAAGTATGATGCAACAGGAATAGGTATTGGAGCTATGCTAATATAAGAAGGTCGACCCCTTGCTTATTTTAGTGAGAAATTGAGTGGAGCAGCTTTGAACTATCCCACTTATGACAAAGAGATGTATGCATTGGTGAGGGCTTTAGAGACTTGGCAACATTACTTGTGTGCCCAAGGAGTTTGTCATTCACACTGATCATGAATCATTGAAGCACTTGAAGAGCCAAACTAAGTTGAATAGACATTATGCGAAATGGGTGGAGTTCATCGAATCATTTCCTTATGTGATCAAGTATAAACGAGGTATGGAAAATACTGTTGCAGATGCTTTATCTCGAAGGTATACGTTGCTCTCTACTTTGAACACTAAATTGTTAGGATTTGAATACATTAAAGATCTATATTCTAAATATCCTAACTTTGGAAATGTATTTGAAGTTTGTGAGCATATGTTGCATTTGGGATGTTTTATAGGCATGGGGGATTTTTATTTAGGGTTAATAGGTTATGTGTGCCTAACTGTTCATTAAGGGAATTATTAGTCCAAGAAGCCCATGGTGGTGGACTGGGGCATTTTGGAGTGAGAAAAACCATAGATGTTTTGTTAGAGCATTACATTTGGCTACATATGAAAGGAGATGTTGTAAAATTTTGTGAGAAGTGCATCACATGTAGGCAAGCAATATCTCAATCTTTACCTCATGGGTTGTATACACCTCTACCAATTCCTATTGAACTTTGGTTTGATATTTCTATGGGCTTTATTGTAGGTTTACCAAGGTCAAAATGAGGTATGGATTCTAATTTTGAGGTCGTAGACAGATATTCTAAAATGTCTCATTTTAGTCCTTGTAGGAAAACAGATGATGCTAACCGTATTGCTGATCACTTTTTTAGGGACATTGTACGACTTCATGGAGTGCCGAAAAGTATAGTTTCAGATCGTGATGCAAAGTTTTTAAGCTACTGATGGAGTCAAAGGAAGTGAACAAGTTGCCCAACAAACTAACGATACGGATCATGCTCAACCCACTCCAGAAGATGTTGATAATCCATTATGTATCAAAGGAGTCCCAATTACAAGGGCTAAGGCTAAAAAGATAAAAGATGCACTTAGTGTGCTAATTGAAGATGTGAAATCCAAAGTTACCATTGAAGAAGGTTTGACCAAGAGCAAGTCATACGGCTTAGTCAACCTAATTCAAGCCTTAGATGAGCTTAACTAGTCTCCTTAGTCTCTTGTCTATGTTTTACTTTCCACGTTAGATGCGAAATTACTTGGATTTGAATACATCAAGGACTTATATGCCAATGATACTGATTTTTCTGATGAGTTCAAAGCATGTGAGCAAGTTGCATTTGGAAAATTCTATAAGCATGATGGATTTTTATTTCGAGGAAATAGATTGTGTGTACCCCTATGTTCATTGCGTGAATTGTTTACCAGGGAAGCCCATAGTGGTGGGTTGATGGGGGCATTTTGGTGTCACTAAGACTTTAGGGGTTTTGCAAGATCATTTTTTTTGGCCTCATATGAAACGTGATGTAGAGAAGATTTGTGAGAAGTGTATCACTTGCAAACAAGCTAAATCTAAGTTGAAACCACATGGCTTATATACTCCTTTGCCTATACCCAATGAACCTTGGACTGATATTTCAATGGACTTTGTATTGGGATTACCCCGGACAAAGAGGGGAAAGGATTCAGTTTTTGTTGTGGTAGATAGGTTTTCTAAGATGGCTCATTTCATTCCATGCCTTAAAACCAATGATGCATCCCATATAGCTGATTTGTTCTTTAAAGAGGTTGTTAAGATACATGGCATGCCTAGGACCATTGTCTCTGATCGAGATGCAAAATTTTTAAGTTACTTTTGGAAGACTCTGTGGGGAAAATTGGGAACTAAATTATTATTCTCTACTACTTGTCATCCCCAGACCGATGGGCAAACTGAAGTTGTTAATCGCACATTATCCTTCTTACTTTGTGCCATCATAAAGAAGAATTTGAAAATGTGGGAGGATTGTCTACCACATGTTGAGTTTGCATACAATAGAAGCATACATTCTGCAACTCAATTTTCTCCATTTGAAGTTGTTTATGGATTTAATCCTTTGTCACCAATAGATTTGATTCCTCTACCTTTAAGTGAGCATGTCAACTTAGATGGAAAGAAGAAGGCTGAATTTGTGAAGCAAATTCATGAACAAGCACGCTTGAATATTGAGAGAAGGACCAAGCAATATATACAACAAGCTAACAAAGGGCGCAAGAAAGTTGTGTTTGAACCAGGAGAGTGGGTTTGGTTGCACTTACGGAAGGAGCGATTTCCAGAGAAACGACATTCTAAACTCCTACCTCGAGGCGACGGGCCATTTCAAGTGATAGAACGCATCAATGATAATGCCTACAAACTTGAATTACCAGGTGAGTATGGTGTGCATACTACTTTTAATGTTGCTGATTTGTCCCCATTTGATGTAGGTGATGATTTGAGGGCAAATCCTTTTCAAGAGGGGGAGAATGATGTAGACCATAGAGCTGTTCATCAAGACCGGGTTAAAACCGCAAGAGATCATTTGTCACTTCCTGAAGGGCCAATTACAAGACTTCAAGCAAAGCGTTTCAAGGAAGCACTAAACGGGCTAATCCAAGAACAATGGCTTGGCTATGAGAAACGAGAAACCAAGTTAAGCCTAAGTACAAATCAAGGCTTAACCCATGTGATCAGTCTTATTCAGCCATGACTCATCCCTAGCATGATGGTTGGAAAAGGGAAGGAGAAAAGAAGTATGGAAACTTGGGATTTTGGGGTTTCTAGGTTATTTAATTTCATGTATGCAAAAGTATGGAGACTTGGAGTTTTTTTTGGGTTTCTAAGTGTTTAAATGCTTGCATGCATCATGGGTACTTGTATTTGTTTGCATGCATGCATGTAGGTACTTTAGTTGCTTGCTCCCATTATATAAGGGAGAGAATTCTGAATTTGAAAGCACTTTGGTTTTGGTAAACATCCTAGTGAGGATTTTGTGATCTCTTGGTTCTTAAGGGAACTTCTGAACTTATCGAGTCTATCTCGTGGCGTTCAACAATCGAAACTTATCACCATCCTGGTGTGGCGTTTCCTTCTTTCGTAGTCTTTGTTCGTGCCAGTCTTGGTTGCGGGTAAAGGCTCAAACTCTTGTCATCTTGTTCTTGGGGTTCTATCCATCTTTGTCTCGGGTTCCATCACGTCTATTGGTGGGGTTCGTATCAGCAATGGAGGAAGAAGGCGTTGCAAGCAACCTGGGATGAGTCGTCTTCGGAATCGGACGAGGATGAATCAACGCACTCCAACCTCCTCGCCTTAACGGCTAAAGATGAGATCAACATCAACTCCAAATTGGACGAAGAAACGGAGCACGGAACCATCTCATTGTCGGAAACAGCTAACTTAAGGTAACGGGTTTTTGCGAATCGGGGCTTTACGAATTGATTTCTTACTTATCTTGCAAACTGACTAAGTCCAATGATCTCTCCGAGAGAAGGTGAAACTCCTTAAGGAAGAGACCAGCACGAGTCCTTTGACTAAGCAAGTTCAGGAAGAAAAACCTCAACTCAAGCCCAAGGACTTGAGGAAGAGAATTCCTCCCTGAAAGCTCAAGTCAAAGAACTCAGAGCATATTTGGAACAATTTACCCTGGATTCCAAGAATCTTGATATGATTCTTGGAAAACAAATATTTGTTCTAAATCAATCTGGAATTGAGTTTAAATCCAATTCGTGAGTTAGCTCCTACTTTCCAGTAATTAATCGCTCTAGCACCTGAGTCCAAGCATGGGTCCCCAAACTAAGCTTGACTAATCAAGCCGGACCAAATCAATATTGGATTCCCAAGGATCATATTCATTACTTAGACCATATCGAGGATATGATCCAGGGAGAGCCAATAAAAAGAATATTTATGTGGTTATATAGTTTTTTTGATTGAATACCTAACTTGATGCTTGTTTATTATTTTTTTTACAAATTATCATGCTTAGGATTAGAAATGGTTAGTTAAGGATGATGAGTCTAGACCAGACCAAATTACTAATCCAAATGATGATGAGTCTAGACCAGATCAAATGATGATGAGTCTAGACCAGACCAAATTACTAATTCACCAATTGAATCATTTTCTGAACCAGTCTTAGAATTAACTACTGAACCGATCCCTGAACCAAATTTAATATTACCTACTGAACCAGTCCCTGAGCCAACCCAAAACCTACCAACCGGACCTGAAGTTGAACCATGTTATAAGAGAACTAAGAAACCCAGACTAAATCACTCAAGTGACCAAATTATGGGTGATCCAACCTTAGGGGTCAAAACAAGGATTGAACCTAAGACCATAGTATTGGGTTTCGGTTTCCTATTCGGTAAGATTGCTTTCTATGTCCCCGGATTAAAATTTTCTATTAGTTATAAACAACCCGAATGGAGAGAACCTTTCCGAACGATCATTTTCATCATCATACTAATCGATTCGAGTGACCGCTTGAACAAACTTGTTGTTCAAGCAATCAAACTCTTCTATTCGATTATCCGCGAAATACACGATGATTTGATTGCCGGATTTTGTGTTTATCTTCGGGGTCCATGACATAAACATGAGAAGTATTAAATACAAGAACAAAACAAGAATTATTGCTCTTGTTTACCTCTTGATCTTTTATCGTATATCCTATTCTCTTCTTGGGCGTTGTGTGGGCGACGGTCTTCCAAGAAACGAAGTCACCAAGGCCTCATCTTCTCCTTTCTCCTTTCGCCGAAACCCTAGGGTTCCCTTTGGTTGCCGCCGGCCAAAAGGAAGAAGATCTTCCTTTGATTGCTTGCGCTGGATCCCAGAGATGAAGAGGAAGAGGAAGAGGAAGAAGAAGATGAAGAAGAGAAAGAGGTGTTCTCCATCACTTAAACCCTAGTCGCCGGTCTTCTAGTGCTCCTCTTCTTTATTGACGCCAGCCAAAAGCCTTGGTTTTGATTGCACCGCCTCCTCCTTGCTCCAAGCTTGCACACACCAAGGAGGAAGAAGAGAAGAAAGAAGATGGAGAGGAAAAAAAGAAGAAGAAGAATATGAAGCTTCTTCTTCTTTGCACCTTCCTCTCTTGTCGCCGGCGCCGCAAACCACCACCTTGTGGCTACCGCCGGCGCCTCTCGTCAGTGGTGCACCACTTGTTGAAGCCCCACACCCAAAGGAATAGAGGAGAAGGTGATGAGAAGAGAAGAGAAGAACTTCTCTTCCTCTTCCTTTGCTCCCGGCGCCACCCCAACCCTAGGAGAGAGAAGATGAGAGGGAGAGAAAAGAGAGGCTTAGGGTTATGTTGTTATGGCCTTGGTCTCATGACTCATGAGGTATATATAGTCTATAATAGGGACCATAAGGAGGAGTTGGATTTGGTCTCCTAATGGATCCAAAGTCCAATCCATTAATAATAACTCGGTCCACTAATGGATTATCATTGAACTACCGCACCAACCCCCATAAATAAATATGGGCTCCACCATATTATGGTATATAATCTCCCAGTGTTTAAGATCTCGCATGCCCATTAATTAATTAAATTACTAATAATTTAATTAATTAATATCTAACTCCATGAGTAGTACCACTCAACCTTATCATCACGTCGGACTAAGTCCACCTACAGGATTTACATAATGAACTTTATGAGCTCCTCAAGGGGACATCATCATCCTAACGTATTAGGACACGGTTTCCTCCAATAATCAACGACACACCTTGTAAATAATATTATTTTTCAATTTACCGGGCCTATTGATTTAACAAATAAATCTCGCCCATTGGTAAATCAAAGAAATAGATATTAAGTACATATGCCCGTTATTATATTGGGATTAAGAGCATGTACACCATAATATTTGAGATCTGATTCGATTATATAAATCGAATCACCGCTAAGTCGGTCTTGCTCAATACACAAAGTGTACTAGTGTAATTCTATAGTCAAGATAGACTAATACCAAATTACACTACAACCATTCCGATGGTTTGTCCAAATCCATCTCGGTTGTGAGCCACTACTTATACTACACAAGGGACTGATAACATGATCTTCTGTGTGGCACCACACACCATGTTATCTAAAATATAATGTAAAGGACAATATGCACAATATATCAGATATAAAATGCAAACAATGACCATGTGATTCTTATTCCAAAATATAGATGTTCATACAAAAGCTAGACTTTTAGTATACATCCTAACATATAGAAGAGGTCTTACTTGGCCCACACTGGATCATTGCTACTAGGAAGAACAAGCCCAATTTGATAGAAACCAAGTCTGGAACTTAGTAAGTACCTAAACCTGAAGATATGCCCATTATAGACACTAAGTGGGTGTTTAGGAATAAGTTGAACGATCATGGTGAAATAGTGAGAAACAAAGTCCGCTTAGTGGCTAAAGGTTTTAGTCAAGTTGAGGGGTTAGACTATGATGAAAGTTATGCTCCTGTAGCTAGACTTGCGTCAATTAAAATGATGCTAGCGTTTGCATCCCGTAGAGGATTCAAATTATACCAAATAAATGTTAAGTCTACCTTCTTAAATAGATTTATAAAAGAGGAAGTTTATATAGGATAACCCCCAGGTTTTGAAGACTTAGACTACCCTAACCATGTATTCAAACATAGAAAAGATCTTTATAGTTTAAAACAAGCACCTAGGGCTTGGTATGAAAGACTATCCACTTACCTAATTTCTAAGGATTTCAACCAAGGCCAAATTGACTCGCCCATATTTGTTATGACCTTAGAAAAAGTCATCTTTATAGTCCAAATTTTTGTAGATGATATAATCTTTGGAACAACTAATACTAATTTTTTTAAAAAAATTATTAAAATTATGGAAAGTAAATTTAAGAGTTGAGTAGATGAACTGACCTTCTTTTTAGGACTCCAAATTAAACCAATCAGGGATTGAAATTATGTTCACCAATCAAAATATGCAAAAGAATTGATTAAGAAATTCAAAATGGAAAATTCAAAAGACTTTAGTACCCCTATGACACAAATGCTAAAATAGATAATAATCCTGAAGGTAAGCCAGTTGACTTAAAGTAATATAGAAGTGCTATAGGGTGCTTGCTTACCTTACCTAACTTCTATTAGACCTGATATCCTTCTTGCAGTAGGTATTTGTGTTAGGTACCAAACCTGTGCTAAGAAGTCTCATTTAATTGCAGTTAAAAGAATCCTTACATATATTAAGGGCACCCTAAATGTAGGTATTTAGTACCCTAGGACTTTTAGTTTTGAATTATTAGGATTTTCTGACTCAGACTATGCAGGTTATAAACTAGATAGAAAAAGTACAAATGGGAGCTGTCAGTTGCTGGATCAGAGTCTAGTTAGTTGGTGTAGTAGAAAGCAACATTGTGTTGCCTTATCTACAACTGAAGCAGAGTATGTTGTCTTAGGGGAATGTGTAGCTCAACTCTTATGGATGAAGCATACCATTAAGAATTTTATCCTAGACTATACCCAAACTAAGATCTTTATTGATAATATCAGTTCTATAAACCTTACCAAAAATTCAATTCACCATTCTAGTACTAAACATACTGAAACATCACTTTGTTAGGAATAATATAGCTAGGGGTGTAATTGTCCTTCAGCATATAGAGTCCAAATATAACCTAGTAGATATTTTTACTAAACCCCTACCTGAGTTTGAGTTCAGTTCATTAAGAAGGCAGCTTCGAATGTGCTTAGAAGAGTAGCACTTTAAATGTTTGATCTTGATTTGATTTTGAACGTCAAATTCTTTAAGATTCTAAGTCTGATTCTGATTTTAAAGATGATTTTAAAAACTTTATTTCAAATTTCAAAACTTTATTTTCAAAATTTATTATATTTTTTCGATACATAGTTTTACTTTGACTTTAAAACTATCCCCTTCAAAACTAGGGTCTTTCTTCGACATGGACTTAACTTAGGCTTAACCCTAGTATGTATACTCCCATAGATTTAGAAGTCAGCATCTCACAAGCACATTAGAGTTAACTTGATTGACAACCTAAACTGGGTTGAGATGCTTAGGATTGTTGCCCTAGACTTAGATGCATCAAAATCAGTGCATCGACACGTTGGGGGCATTATAAATGCAATTCAAATTAATCAAGTCAAGTATTCTGGCTAACTGAATTGATTTATGAAATAAACTTGACATGACTAACCCAAGTGAAAACTGCTGTTTATTACAGTCAGCAAGTAGCTAAAAGGTTAGACAGGAATTGACTTAATTTTTTAAATATTTAAAATTATTTTCAAATTTTTTCTTTCATGCATGGACTCAAAATGGAGGTGCCTAGAATTGACTTAGACTTAGGCTAGATTTAGACATTTTACATAGACTTATTGCGTTGCTTGAAATTACTCGCTCTGATACACTTAGCTATTCTTACACTCATATTACATGGATGATTTTGATATATGGCAAAGGGGGAGAGAAAGAAAAGGAGTTCAAAAAAAATGCTTTTATACCGGTCTTTTCGCTTTTCAAAAATAGCTCTTCAAAAATTGAGTTTTTAGTGTTTTCGAAATCTATGTTTTTTTTTGTGTTTTCGAAAACTAAGCTTTTTTCGAATGCTTAGAACCTATTTTAAAATGACTCAGCATTTTGAAAAACTACTTAGTCACTCTTCTTAGTTTTTGAAAAGCACTTAACATTTTCGAAAAAATGTTTTACATAAGCTTTTCAAAAAGTAAGCAAAATTTTCAAAAGTATTCTTTCAAAAAGCTTAAGTCAACTAAGTATTTTTACAACTTTTTTCTAAAGAAAACATAACTTAGCCTCTGAACCTTTTTAATTATATTTGAAAAAGACTAAATCTATTTTAAAAAATATCATCTCCTTTATAATCACAAATGTTAAATGATCTAGGGGAGAAAACTGATTAAGGGGGAGAGCTTAAAAGTAATTTTATTTTCCTGTTAAAACTTGTTTAGGCTTAACTTTGAACTGGGTTGCATAATCAAAAAGGGGGAGATAGATGTTGCCGGAAGCACCAGATCGAATCTTGTTTTGATAAGTAGCAAAGAGTTCAAGAAAAACTGGTATAGTGTACTGATGAAGTTGTTGAGCCTAATTCAACTTCGGAATAACCTCTTACCGTTATTTGGTCGTTTTCCGAGATTGTGAGCCTTCCGTCGTCTGACTCCGATTCTGATCTAGTGTCGATGTCTTCCGAAGCAATTAAAGCGAGAAGATTTGATTGTGGGGCCTCTTCTTCTTTGGAGGAGGAAGATTCATCCCACATGGCTTGGAGAGCCTTCTTCCTTCGAGTCTTCTTGGCTTCCTTCAGATTGGGGCATTCTGATTTGTAGTGCCCCCTCTTGTTGCATTCATAGCAGGTGACAGCTAGAGGAGGCTATCAGTACTTCATCACTTTCACTGATGATGTCAGTAGATACGACTATGTGTATCTCATGAAACACAAGTCGGAATCCTTTGAAAAGTTTAAAGAATTCAAAAGTAAAGTACAAAACCAACTTGGCAAGAGTATTAAGATGCTTCGATCAGATCGAGGTGGTGAATACCTTAGCCAAGAGTTTCGTGACCATCTAGCAGAGTGTGGGATCATATCCCAACTCACTCCACCTGGAACACCACAATGGAATGGTGTGTCCGAGCGGAGAAATCGTACTCTATTAGATATGGTACGATCGATGATGAGTCAGACAGACCTTCCTACTTCCTTCTGGGGATTCGTTCTAGAGACAGCTCTTTTCACACTTAACCGAGTTCCATCAAAGGTCGTCACAAAGACACCATATACGATATGGACTAGGAAGAGTCTCACGATGTCTTTTATGAAGATTTAGGGTTGTGAGGCTTATGTTCGACGTCAAGTCTCAGATAAACTAGGACTCAAATCTAATAAGTGTTATTTTGTAGGATATCCCAAGGAAACGAAGGGATATTACTTTTAAAATCTCACACAAGGCAAAGTGTTTGTCGCTAGAAATGGTGTTTTTCTAGAAAAGAAATTTATTTCTAGAAGAACTAGTGGGAGTAAAATCCATCTTGAAGAAGTTCAAGATGCAAATAGTACTGAGGCCTTAATGGACATTGAAGAGATACCACAAGATGTTATGGATCATTATATTGTTGCACAAGAAGTTGTGGAACAACAAGCTGTTCAAGTAGACCAACCTCTTCGCAGATCTGATAGGATACGTCGTCAGCCTGAGAGATACTCATTTCTCTTGTTTGACCATAATGACGTTACGCTTATTGAGTTGAAATGAGCCTACATCCTATCAAGAAGTTGTGATGAGCCAAGATTCTGAGAAATGGCTAGAGCCCATGAGATCCGAAATAGAACCCATGTACACTAACCAAGTATGGACTTTGGTTGATCCACCTGAGAGGATTAAACCCATTGGGTGTAAGTGGGACTTTAGAAGAAAGACTGACATGGATGGACGCATGTATACCTATAAAGGGCGATTGGTAGCTAAAGGTTTCAAGCAAATTTATGGTATCGACTATGATGAAACATTTTCACCAGTGGCGATGCTTAAGTCTATTCGGATCATGCTTGCTATTGCAGCTTACCATAACTACGAGATCTGGCAGATGGATGTCAAAACCGCATTCCTAAATGAGAATTTACTCGAGGATGTGTACATGACACAACTTGAGGGTTTTATAAATCCAGAGTATGCTGGAAAGGTATGTAAATTGCAAAGGTCTATTTATGGGCTAAAGCAAGTTTCTCGAAGCTGGAATCTTTGATTCGATGATGCAATCAAAGCGTTTGGTTTCATCAAGAATGAAGATGAACCCTGTGTCTACAAGAGGGTTAGTGGGAGCACAGTTGTCTTACTGATCTTGTATGTAGATGACATACTCCTAGGCATCAAGATCTATAGAGATAGATCTAAGAGATTGCTTGGCTTAAGTCAGAGTACATATATTGACAAGGTGCTTAATCGTTTTGCCATGCAGAATTCCAAGAAGGGATATCTGCCGATGTCACATGGTGTGAGTCTTTCGAAGACTCAAGGTCCCTCTTCGAAGGAGGAGAGAGACCATATGGATCAGATCCCTTATGCATCTGCTATAGGGTCTATCATGTACGCCATGCTTTGTACTCGACCAGATGTCTCGTATGCTTTGAGCATGACGAGCAGGTACTAGTCAGATCCAGGTGAAAGTCACTGGACAGCTGTCAAGAATATTCTTAAGTACTTATGAAGGACGAAAGAATATTTCTTGATATTTGGAGGCACTGAGGAGCTAGCTGTAAAGGGTTACAATGAACGCAAGCTTCCAAACAAGCAGGGATGATTTTAGATCACAGTCAGGGTATGTGTTTTGCCCTGAATAGTGGCGCTGTGAGCTGGAAGAGTTCGAAGCAGGACACAGTCGCAGATTCTACAACAGAGGCTGAGTATATTGCCGCATCTGAGGCGGCAAAAGAGGTTGTTTAGATCCGGAAGTTCATCACAGAACTTGATATGGTTCCTAGCATAGCAGACCCGATAGAACTCTATTGTGACAACAATGGGGCTATTGCGCAGGCTAAGGAACCTCGCTCTCATCAGCGGACCAAATTCCATCTCATTCGAGAGATCATCGATAGAGGAGATGTGAGGATATGCAGAGTACACACTGATTCTAACATCGCAGATCCTTTGACCAAGGCTTTGGCACAAAAGAAGCATGATGGTCATACCAAGTCACTGGGTATTAGATACTACAGTGATTGATGTTGGGACCGGGTGCATGTTGACAAGGATACGAGTTCGTAAAATTTTTAAATTTTTACGTGCAGCGGAAGAATTTGCATAAAATAATTTCCTAAATTATTTTAACTTCGTATCTAGCATGCAACCTTATGGTGTGTTGACATAATCATAAAATAAAACCTTGCGAAAAAGTAAACTAATTTACTTTATACCTTTCGTAACTCGAAGAAAGGGACGAGATCCAACCGTAGCGTCCCTTGGAAGCTCCGCCTCTATTCGCGTCCACGCCGAGTTCTCTTCGGGATGACTTCGCAAAGCCACGAGTTTTGTGCCGACGAGAACTACTAGATTCTCTATAGGCACAACAAAGAAGAACAAGAGAATAAATAGGAAACTAACCACTAAAGAAACGGAATCGAATTCCGAGAGGGAAGGAGATGTGATCCGCTTCTTCTTCTTCTTGGTTGGCTTCTCCTTCTTCTTAATAGCTCACGGCAACCAAGGTTGGGAGGAGGTGGCCGGCCCTAGCACTCAAGAGGGGCCGCCGGCCCTAGATGACTCAAGGTGGGCGCCGGCCCTAGGTGGGGAGAAGAGAAGGAGAAGAGAATAAAGAGAGAGAGAGAGGGAGCTCTATATCAATACTCGATTATTGATTAGGAATAAAGGCTTCCTTTTGGTTCCTTATATAGTTGCTTCTCCCTTGCCAAGTCTCCTCTTAACGGAATTAAAGGAATTAGTTATAAGAATTTTATCTTATAAAATTTCTTATGACTTATTCCGTTATGCCTAGTTTTATTATAACTAACTTTATAATAAAACTAATTGATTATCATAAGAAATTTATCCTATAAATTTTCTTATGAATTATTCCGTTTAAACCAAGTTTTATTATAGCCAACTTTATAATAAAACTAATTAGTTATCATAAGAAATTTATCCTATAAATTCTCTTATGAATTTTATTATAACTAACTTTATAATAAAACTAATTAATCTCTCCTTTTATTATGGAATAAATTTTTTATAAGAAATTTATAAACTTTCTTATTATGGATAAATCAATTCATAATTGATTTTATAAAATTAAAATAAACCATTCCATGGATCATTTTAATTTCCATAAAAAGAATAAATTTCTATAAATTTATTTATATAAATTTCTTTACACAAATTTATTTATCCATAATTTATAAAACAAATCGCACTAGATTTATTTTATTAATTGAACCAATTAAATTGGTTTCTTCCCTTTAATGTGGCCGGCCACAACAAAGAGGTTTGGCACCCTCTTTGGCCGGCCAAACCAACCCGAACCGATCGCGAATTAAACTCATTTAATTCGCCCAATAAGCCTTCAAAAGACTTAGCCATTTTAGCTTCCATTGCGCCTCTGATAAATTCAAATTCGACTTATTTCTCTTGATCGGAAAATCCAATTTTCAACTCGTTTTAAATCCCTCGGATTACTCGTAGTGCGTGTGACTAAATAGGCTTTCGATTTATGTTGGTCGTCTATAATCAACCAATTATAGAACGATCATGAGTGGCACCTAGTAGTACATCATGATCCCCAATTAATCGAAAGATCAACGGTTTGACCTCAGAAGAAATTATTCTGAAACCCTTCAGCAGATCTAATGAATCGTGCCTCATTCCCTTCACCATCTTATACCCACTTGGTTCAGGACATGGTCTGTTTGTGTCAGTCCCCACTAGACTGACTACGTCACACCTAGCCCAAGTAGTATCTTTCTCGTCCTTTGGATTTCTAATTACCCTCATGTATTTAAGAGACTTGCACTCTTAACATGATATACTCTGGCCAGAGGTTTTGAGTAACAATCCGACGATAGGCCTGGGTATACATCTCCTCGCAAGGAGTGGTGAATCCTTTGTAGGCTGTTCAAACATCTTCGGGCACTTCGGCTTATACCCAATCATCCTGGGTCCACACCTCCTTGGAGATGCTTGCTTAAGATGTTAAAGTATAAGTCTCCATGACCAAGATGACTTGAACACCGCAAGTCAAAGGAACATCACACTTAAGCCGCAGTAAGAACTTCATTGACATTTCTATAGATAGATTCCATATGAAGTCTAGTCACTCCAATGAACTAGTTCCCTTAACTAGCATCCATGTTTATCTCCGGACATCCCAATGTCACCAGCCAGTGAGAATCAGCTGATTAGAGAATAACCCATGCTAGTCTCAACAGAATTGATAGTGTCCGTATTTATCAATTCATCGACTAGGGATATTTTCAATACTTCACATTTGCACATTTAGAGATAATCACTAGTTGTGATCCCATCACAAATTCTCTTATGCTGTGAGTTGTATTGCGGACATTCAGTAGATGAGTTTAAGATCTCAATCAAATACACAAGCATGTATACTCAAATAGTGAATTATCATTTATTAAAATAAATGTTTACAATCATAAGGCGATTGCCTTTAGGACACTTCTCTCATATCACTAACAAACTCCCACTTAGCCTAATGTCAATCGCTACGGTATCCAATACCACAAGCTCTAACATGACCCTCAAACTTGCTCTGAGGCAAGGCCTTTATTAAAGGATCCGCTAAATTCCTTTCAGTGGGAATTTTCTCAATTTGTGTATCATTCCTACTTATAATCTCTCTGATCAGATGATAGCGGCGAAGCACGTGTTTGGTCGCTGATAAGACCTTGGTTCCTTTGCTTGTGCAATAGCTCCATTGTTGTCGCAGTAAACCGGCACTGCATCATCAATGGTTGGAACCACGCCAAGTTCGGTGACGAACTTCTTGATCCAGACTGCTTCCTTTGCTGCTTCCGAAGCTGCGATATATTCCGCTTCCGTGGTGGAATCCGCTACAGTGTCTTGTTTGGAACTTTTCCAACTTACTGCGCCTCCATTCAAAGTAAATACGTATCCAGACTGAGATTTAGAGTCATCCTTATCTGTCTGGAAACTGGCATCTATATACTCACGTATTACCATATCTCCTTCTCCATATATTAGGAACACATCCTTAGTTCTTCTTAAGTACTTAAGGATTGTCTTAACAGCCGCACAATGATCCATTCCTGGATCCGACTGGTATCTGCTTGTGACGCTCAAAGCATACGATACATCGGGCCTTGTACATAACATAGCATACATGATAGATCCTATCGCGGATGCATAAGGAATCTTATTCATGCAAATCCTCTCGTCTTCTGTGCGCGGACACATAGACTTTGAAAGGTTGATCCCATGCCTGATGGGAAGGTAACCTTTCTTGGATTCCGACATGCTAAACCTTTTTAGCACTCGGTCTATATATGTAGACTGCGAAAGACCAAGCAACCGTTTTGATCTATCTCTATAGATTCTAATCCAAGGATATAGGTTGCTTCTCCCAGGTCTTTCATGGAGAAAGTTTTGGACAACCAAATTTTAACTGTCTGTAAGACTGATATATCGTTTCCTATAAGTAATATGTCATCGACATATAATACTAGGAATACGACTGCACTCCCACTAACCTTCTTGTACACACAAGGTTCGTCTGGATTTTGTGAGAAATCAAACTCTTTGATTGTCTCATCAAAACGGATGTTCCAGCTCCTAGATGCTTGCTTCAGTCCATATATGGATCGTCGAAGCTTGCATACCTTGGTTTTATCAACCGATGTGAAACCTTCAGGTTGTATCATGTTACATCCTTAAGCAGGTTTCCGTTAAGGAAAGCTGTTTTCACATCCATTTGCCATATCTCATAATCATAATGAGTTGCTATGGCTAGGAGCATCCGAATGGATTTAAGCATAGCTACTGGCGAATAGGTTTCGTCATAATCAATTCCTTGTTTCTGACGATATCCTTTTGCCACTAATCTAGCCTTAAAGGTAACAACATTACCTTCCATGTCGGTTTTCTTCTTGAAAACCCACTTGCACCCTATGGGCTTAATCCCTTCAGGTGGGTTAACCAAGTCCCATACTCGATTTTCGTACATGGAATCCATTTCCGACTTCATGGCCTCTAGCCATTTGTCCCTTTCTGAACTTTTCAGAACATCTTCATAACTGATAGGTTCGTCATCGCATATGAGTAACACGTCGTTCGATTCACTTACGAGAAATCGTATCTCTCTGGAATATTGCGTGTCCTATCAGATCTACGAAGAGGTGGTGTAGTTTTAGGTTCAACTGATAGCTCATCATTATGAGTATTGTTGTGGGTCTAGACTAGGTGTCTCTGTAATGTCTATTGGAGTTTCTTGAACTTCATCAAGTTCAATGCCACTCCCACTGTTTTCTTGTAAAAGAAATTCTTTTTCTAGAAATACAGCATGCCTTGAAACAAACACCTTTTGTTCAAAGGGATGATAGAATTGGTAACCCTTCGTTACCTTAGGGTATCCAATAAATAGACATTTATCAGACTTAGCATCCAATTTGTCTGATACACTCCGCTTCACATAAGCAGGACAACCCCATATCTTAAGGTGAGTTAAGTGGGTTTCTTACTATTCCATATCTCATATGGAGTAGTAGAGACTACCTTGGTCGGGACTCTGTTTAGCAAGTAAACAGCTGTCTTAAGTGCATAGCCCCAAAAGGATTTTGGAAGAGTTGCATGATTCATCATTGACCTAACCATGTCCATCAAGGTTCGGTTGCGCCTCTCAGATACACCATTATGCTGTGGTGTATACGGCGGAGTCCATTGGGACAATATCCCATTGTCCCTAAGATAATCTTGAAACTCTTGACTTAAGTATTCACCACCCCGATCGGATCGAAGTATCTTAATACTTTTGCCAAGCTGTTTCTCTACTTCATTTCTGAACTCTTTGAATTTCTCAAAGGCTTCAGATTTGTGTTTCATCAAGAACACATACCCGAATCGTGAGTGATCATCGATAAAGGTGATGAAGTAGCTATAGCCTCCTTGTGCAAGAGTTGACATTGGTCCACATACATCAGTATGTATTAGACCAAGCAATTCTCCCACTGGATTACCTTTTCCGGAAAAGGGTAATTTGGTCATCTTGCCTTTTAAGCATGATTCGCATGTATCAAATGAACCGGGTTCAAATGATTCCAAAATTCCACATCGGTGTAATTCGTCATGGTTTCTTACTTACATGGCCAAGACGCAATGCCAAGTGTAGGAGTCTATTCGATTATCTATTCGAGCACGTTTGTTGCTAACTTCGATATTGAAAACGTCACTGGATAAATCTAACGTGTAGATACCATTGCACAAAGTTCCATTCCCATAAAGAACGCCATTTAAAGTTATGTAACAACAATTGTTACTAAAAGTTAAATGATAACCCTTTTCATTCAAACATGAAATAGATACAATGTTCTTTATTAACGAAGGAACAAAATAACAATTATCCAATTCTAAGACACGTCCTGTAGGGAGCTTTAGCAAATATGTTCCGATGGCAACAGCAGCAATCTTTGCTCCGTTTCCAACTCGCAAATTCGCTTCTCCCTTGACGAGTCTTCTTCTATTCCTTAGCCCTTGTATGTCATTACATATATGTGAGCTACACCCAGTATCAAGTACCCATGTGTTTGAGGAAATAGAGTGACATTCAATAACGAAGATACTTGAAGAGGATGGGGCATCGGATGCCTTCTCTTTCAAGGACTCAAGATAAACCTTGCAGTTTCTTCGCCAGTGACCCTCCTTGCCACAGTGATGGCAAGTGCCTTTTAGGGTATTTTCAGTCTTTTTGGCCTTTTTCTTCTTTCCCTTATTCTGTTCTTTGGCCTTCCTCTTAGAACTTTCTTCGAGGAACCAACTAACAGTACCGTCTTTTGATCCTGCTTCACAGAAGGCTCTACAGTCTTCAGCAGGTTGAGCAACTCAGGAAACTGGTCCGAGTTGCATTTCAGGAGGACGGTTGGGAAGTTGATCTTCAAGGACATAAAGCAAGCTTCTCTGCCTTGAGGACTATCCTCAGTTTCGAAGCCAGTCCATGAAGTTTGGCCCAGTTAGTTTATTGGTGTCCAAAATGGAACGCAAATTCAGAGAAGACATGATCGAGTGATTATCCTAGAAATACAAATTGAGCTTATGTGAGAAGAATGATTAAAGAATGTATCAATATACATTAATTAAAATCCTATTTATTTATCAATTGAATAACCCTTTTTATCAATTCGGGAGATTGTAGGCATCTCCAAATAGGTTGATATCCAACCATAGATAAGAACAACCATGGCTGT
>JAGFNQ010010587.1:0-46481 GCA_024364735.1 Boesenbergia rotunda
TCTCCAGCATGACTTCCTTTGTCTTCTTGGGTGATTTCTAGCTAATTGGAGTTAGGCTCACCCAAACCTGACTCCGGCCTTTCGCCCCTCGAGCATCCTTCCTCCTAGCTTCTCGTCCCTCGGATGTCGCACGCGTCCTTTTCATTCCACCGGCGTACTCTTCCGTAGAGCTCCGTGTCCCTCGGATGCACTGAGCCCGTCGGCTCCCTTTTCATGTCATCCTTCTCAACCGCTGCGTCTTCCGCTCGACTTCCTGCACTCCTAAGTTTCTGTAACTTAAACACAGGGATTAAAAACACCAAGACCTAACTCAAATTGGTTTACCATATCAAAACCAACCTGGGGTACTTACACAATCTATTTGATGGTGCCAAAGGGGGAGAAATGGAAGGTTTAAGTTAGAACATTGGTTTAACTTATTTTTATGCTAAATTTGAAAATTATGTGATAGAGCATAGGTTAAGGAGGAGCTTGGATGATTTTATACATCATGTTATATAATGCTGTTAATTTTTATTATGCATAACTTAAACATTGTTGGAGCAATCAGCCCTAAGATGGTCCGGAGTGACCATGAGTTTTGATGTTTGGGCAAAGGGTTTAAGTTAGGTTTACCCTTGTATTTGATATGCGTATGTTGAGTGTGCAGGTTGTACAGGTTACACATATGGACCTGACTGGACGGCCTCAGTACGGTGAAGGATGGCATGGAGGCCAGCTGGAGGCTGGCGTGCGCATCTGAGGGACCATGGAGTGCAGGGATGATGAGCTGATGGGTGCGGACTTCGAGGCGTACGTGAAGGGTGGCATGGAGGCAAGCTGGAGGCTTGCGTGCGCATACGAGGGACAAGGGCCGAAGATGAAGAGGGCGCCAAAGCAACAGTCGAGGCTGCGGAAGAGGAGTCAGTCAAGTCGTAAGGGTCGAGTGTCGTGTGAATGTACTCAGGAAGGGTTTCAGCTAGGGACCAGTCGACTGCCCTGCGGGCAGTCGACTGGTAGGTGGCTGGTGAGCTGGCAAATTCGAACGTTGGGAGTGTCAACGGTCGAATTTGGATGACACCAGTCGACTGCCCTGGGGGCAGTCGACTGGTAGTGAGAAATCAGCCCCGAGTCCTATTTAAAGAGGACTTCGTGGTGGCTGAGTTTCTTGACGAATCTTGCTTGGCTAAGGCAAGGTAGTAGTCTTGTGTGCTCAGGAAAGTGTTTGGTGATTGTGGAGAGGTTTCTCCACCCACAAGGAGCAACACGTTCTAGCCGGAGGTTATCCGGGGATTGATCCACCGACGGATTGTTGGATTAGTCACCCGACCGGGGTGGATACCAACTAAATACGGTTTGTTAGCATTGTATTTATTGTTTTATCTGTATTTTTGCTGCGCTAACAATCTTGTAGGAAAAAGGGGTTCGAAAAATCGCTATTCACCCCCCTCTAGCGGACGGCAACGATCTTACAAACATATTGTTACACATCAAAAAGGGAGAGATTGTTGGTGCAATCGACCCAAGTTTGATCGGTAAAATCATGGGTTTTGATATGTGTGTCAATATGATTAAGTTAGAATTTTATATTGATTTGATGTGTGTTTGAGTCATATAGGACTTGGTAGAACACACATAAGAGATCTCATCCTGGTGCTCGGGTCCTTGAGTCGGTGAAGGATGATGCATCCGAGGGACCACTAGACATGGAGCAACAGAGTGGTGCCAAGGGAGGTAGACTTCAGGGCATACACAAAGGATGAAATCTAGACGAGCCGAGGGATTGGATGTATCCGAGGGATGAGAGCCAAAGGAAGAGAGCTTCAAAGGGTGACTCCGAAGAGGATGAGTGTGAGTGTGTATTGAGAGCAGTCGACTAATAGGGACACCAATCGACTGATCTTTCTGATGGTTTCGAACAGCAAGGAGCAGTCGACTAGTCTTGATGGCAATTGACTTGTCTGTTTGAAATATAGCCGTTTGGATAGCCGTTGGCTGCGTATCAGTTGATTGAGAATGAGACCAGTTGACTGATGTCGGGACTAAGCTGTTTTGTTAACAGCTCTCTTCTCTATTTAAAGGGAGACTTTGGGACATGAAGAGGTTACAATGATGTGATTAGTACCAGTCGACTGACACTAATTTGATCCAAATTTCAGGCTTTTGAGCTGAAATTTAGAAATGCATCAAAAATTTAAAAAAAATTCAAGAATCATGAAATTTTGCAAACATATTTCTTTTAATATTCTCTAATTGGGAAAAATATGTTTTCATAAAAAATCAAAATATTTTTGAATTTTTGACCAACACTCAAAAATTTGAAAATCTTTCAATTTTATATTACTTTCAAATTCTAGTTTTGAAATCATATATTTTTCAAATCAATACACCAGCAAATAAAACATAGAATTATTTTCAAAACAGTTAAAATGGCCAACTATGATCTATGGTCAAGATTTCCATTGATTAAATATTTATTTTCCCTATAGTTGGTCTATTATAACTAAATTGATACATCAAATAACTCATCAAAATGTCATAAGCACAAGTGAATTATTTGTATCATCCTAACATCTCATACGCATAAACGAAAATATAAATCCAGTTATTATGAGATTTAATAAAGGTAATCTCTATTTAGCCCATTTGATCATGAATTTATTTCAAATAAGTGCTTCCCCTTAAGGTCTCAAGTTAACTATTTTTCAAAAATTTAAAATTTTAACATACATGGTTTACTTATCCCTAAATCCTCTGACCCTTGAGGATTGACTTTGATACCCAATAAAAATTATTCCTAATTGGTTTAACCAAATATTCTTTGGTCTTGAGGATTCATTTTCTATCTAGGGTCTTAGTTTTTTATTGTCCTCTAGCAAGTAAACAATGATAGGTTTTTTCATTGCTAGAATCATTGTATTGTAAACCTATTTTTTTGAAACTTGCCCTTTGGCTCCCAATGATCATGTCTAGGATTTTTACTCCAATTTCAAATTTCCTAAAGGCATTAGTGAGGTTATCCACGTTTTTCCTTAATTCTTTATTCACCTTTTCTAAACATGAATCATTTAAACTTGAGAAAACATGCATATCATCCTTAAGTGTCATGGATTCTAATTTTTCTCTAAGCATACAAATATCATTTTTCAAATATACAATTTTCTTTCTAGCCTTAAATAAGTCACCATTAGTGCTAGACATGATTTTAACCAAAGTAGTAGTGGATAGATTATGTTGGTGCAAGATGCATCAGTGATGTCCTCCTCTAAATGTTTCAATGTTTAACAATATGCTTAAGTTAGTGATACATTGAACAAGGAGGGGTTAGTCAAAAAATATAGTACCAAAATGAAGGAAAGTCCTAGTTAACCTAGGCAATAAGTCCTGGTTCGAAGAATTGAGCACTAAGTCCTGATCATGGATTGGGCACTAAGTCCTGGCCGCAGGTTGGGCACCTAAGACCTGACCGAGGGTTGGGCACGAAGTCCTAGTTCGTGGAATTAGGCAATAAGTCCTGGCCGAGGGCTGGGCACCGAAGTTCTAGTTCGTGGAATTGGGCAATAAGTCCTGGCCGAGGGCTAGGCATGAAGTCTTGGTTCATGAGATTGGGCAAAAGTCCTAGTTAGTAAAACTGGGCAAAAGTCCAACTGGATGGGTCGGGTGGCAACCGACTCCTGAGAGGAGTAGGTGAAAGGCGCGTTTCCCCGGGATGGGAACATGGGCGTCGGTTCGACCTAGGGTTTCGCGAAAAATCCGAAGTAAGAACCAATTCATTAAGGCTAAGGTTGTATATGTGTTTATCTTGTATATATGTATCTTGCAGGTACCTAAAATTGAAGACAAAGCAGGCGAACAAACACAAGAGGTGGCTGGGAAACAAGCTCCTAGGCGCCTGTGTGAACACAGGCACCCAAGAGAGGCAGGCATCTCACTTGAAGCAGCTTGCTCTCAGGTGCCCTGGATGGCAGGCGCCTGAGAGCTCCCAGGCGCCCTATCTGGGTCAGATGCCTGGGAAGGGGCCTTATCAACTGCTGCGAGTTTCGAGCGAAGGATGAGGTTTGACCAGGGTTATGAGGCGCCCCATAGCATCACAAGCGCCCCAGACCAAGCTATAAAAGGGGCTTCGACCCCTCAACTCACAACAACCATTCCAAGACCATTCTGAGCATTCTGAATGGAAGAAATGCGCTAACGATGAAGTTCTGCGATCAAGGAAGCTCCAAGAGGAAGTGCGCGTCACTTCGGAGTTCCAGATCGGCCGAGTCTTCGACTCTTTTGTTTGGTTTGATTTACTTTCCGCACTCAATTTCTTTTATATTTTTGATTGTAAAATTTACACTGTAAGATGGGTTTCTCCACCTTCGGAAAGTCCGGAAAGTCCAGAAAGGAGACCATTAGTGGACGGGTGTTTCCCGTGCTTAGGCCTTGGACGTACTGACCCTGGGGGGTTGGGAACCATGTAAAAAATCCCGTGTGCATTCTGTGTTATCTTTTATTTTCGTTCCTTTTTGTTTTCGGCTGTGCTACTAACTCTGTGATTGGAATGAACATTCGAAGACGAGTTTTCCATGAGTTTCCACAAAGTTTTAATGAGTCGATATTCACCCCCCTCTATCGACGGCACCGGTCCCCACAGATTATATACCTCACTTACCGAGACGTCCGAATTTTATGTTTGACCTCCCCCTTCACTTGAGCTCCCTTCATCTTCACTTGAGCTCTTTCCTTCTTCAACTTCAGATGACGTAGACGCAATGTCTTCAATTTCCATTAGAGCAAAATGGGACATATGGTGTTCTTCCTCTTTCGATGATGAAGGATCATCCCATGTTGTTTTTAAATTTTAAACTTTCTTGTCATTTTCTTTTGTTATCTTCTTTTCTTCCTTCTTTTTCTCTTCCTTCTTCTTCAAGAGGGGACAATCATCCCTTATGTGTCCTTTCTCTTGGCAATTATAGCATATTATTTTTCTTCTCCACTTGAGCTTCTTGAGCTTTTCTAACATGAGATTTGTTAGTTAAAAATGTTTAAAGATTTTTCTTACCATGTATGCCTCTTCATCGCTATCCATGGAGGCACTTGATTCTTTCGATCAGATGATGAGACCTTCTTCTTTTTGCCCTTTCCTTGTTTGCCACAATGACTACTCCTCTTGGTTTGTAGACTTCTCCATCCAATCCACCAATCTAAGTTTCATAGAGCTCCATAGTTGAGAAGAATTCATCTAGAGTACTTTTCTCTAGATCCTTGGATATGTAGCATGAGTCCACCATTGAACTCCAATTTGTAGATCTTGGGAAAACATTGATGGCTTTCATCAAGACGTCTCGGTTGGAGAGTTGCTCACCTACACTTGTTAGTCTATTTAAAATTTTCTTAATTCTAGAATGTAAACTAGATACTTTTTCTCCTTTGTCAAACTTAATGTTGTTGAGTTGAGATCGGAGAAGGTCTCTCTTTGCCAATTTTGCTTCTGATGTGTCTTCATGAAGCTCTTGTCGAGGAAGCACATTTAGAAGATGGTGCAAAGCTTTTGAATTTGCTAAATGATCATTCTTTTGCTTCTTGCTCTACCTTATCTTTTTGAGTGACTTGTTTTCTTGATCCTTAGGCACTTCAAAATCGTTTTCCATAATTAACATTATATCAAAATTGGTATCGAAAAATACCTCAATCCTTTTCTTCCACCAAGAAAATTCTCCTTCAAATTTGGGTGGTTGGATGTGCGAGCCAGTCATTTTGATGAAATTGCTCTTCTAGGCGATTAGTCCGTTGAAGGGCGATCTTGTGCTCTGATACCAATTGTTAGGATCGATGGCCTGGCTAGGAGGGGTGAATAGCTTCTCACCCAAATCGTCGGTTCTCTTCCTACACGTGTTAGTTGCGTTAGCGAAAATGAAACTTAAACAATAAACACAATGCTAACACTTATTCTTTACGTGGTTCTGAGATTGTTTGCTCCTACTCCACGACGTGTCCTTGATATGGATGATTCCTCAATCCTTCGGTGGATTAATCCCCGGCAATCTCCGGCTAGAGCTTTCTCTTTCTCGGTGGAGAATAACCTCTCACAAGGCACTCCTCCCCTTTACAAGATTGAGAATTAGGGTTAGGAGGAAGAGATGAGCTTTGGGAGCTTTGAGCACTTGATCAAGAAGGTTTATCACTGAAGAACTAATCTTTCTCAAGTCTCAAAGCTTCCCTTTAAATAGAGGAGAGAAATATTAACAAAATAGCTCAGCCCCGACACCAGTCGACTGCTACCAAGACCAATCAATTGGTGCTCAGCCAATGACTAGTTTTTGAACAGATCAGTCGATTGCTACCTAGACCAGTCGACTGATCTTACTGTTCAAAACTCATAGAAGGTTTAGTCGACTGGTGTCCCTACCAGTCGACTGATCCTATTACACACTCACACATATCCTCTCTGGAGTTGCCCTTTGAAACTTTCTTCCTTTGGCTCTTGTCCCTCGGTTGCATCCAAGCCATCGGCTTATCCCGATGTCATCCTTCACATATGCCTTGAAGTCTGCTTCCCTCAGCTCCACTCCGTTGTTCCTCATCCGGTGGTCCCTCGGATCCGCCATCCTTCACCGACTCAAGGATCCGAGCACCAGGATAAGATTTCCCATATGTGTGTTCCACTAAGTCCTGCATGACTCAAACACACATCAAACCAATATAAATACCTAACTTAATCATATTGACATACACATTAAAACTCATGATCTATCCTATCAAACCTGAGTTGATTGCCCCAAGAGTTATGACACTCCCACATGAATCTATGGTCGTGTGTCAAGTGGCATGCGCCATGGAGCTAATATTGAAAATCTAACTTCAAGGTGGAGCTGGTATTGCCAAAATAGCATCAAGGTGAAGCTGGTATTGTAGAAACAACTTCAAGTTAAAATTGTTTTTGTAATACCAACGACACCATTGACATGAAGCTTTTAATATTTTGAAGCTACTCTTGTAAGCTATGAAAATAGTAATTGAGGTTATAATTTGAATGCCCTGAGCCAGGTGAAACCATAGCGTATGAAATGGGTTGGATCAGGGTCCACTAGTTTCATCATTGAGTTTTGATCAAAACTCATTGATTGACCTAGGAGCCTTGAATTGCTGAAAATTTGGCATTAGTTGAAAGGCGTGAGTGTCTACAATCTACATATGACTTCCAACTCTTGTTATGCCACTCTCACAGGAATCTATAGTCGTCTGCCAAATGGCACGCCTCTTGGTGCTAGTATTGAAAACCCAGCTTCAAGGTGGAATTGTTAATGCAATACTAGCACGCCGTTGAAGCTGTTTCTACAATACAGGCACCAACATGGTCATGTTATTGTATAATCTTTTGGGTTCACAGTGAATAAAATCCTTTCCAATTCAGTATAAATTTTATAGTTCATACACACCAATATTAAAGTATATACAGATAGTTACAAATACACTATAGAAATCACACAAAACTAATAAAACAATAGCTCTTATATTTCTCAGAAATACACATATACATATCACATATGTACAGATTATTTGGTTCAAAATTTTCTATAAGGTTATTTTTATTTTTAATGCTTTTTTATGGTATATATATATATTTATTTATTTATTTCCATGTTTTACGCATCCAGCTATCTTCTCTCTGTCATCCTCCTGACCTCCCCATCTCCTCCTCCGCCGAGATTGATGTTCATTAGAATGTTGATCTCTACAGAGAGAGATGTGTAAGGATGGCAATGGGGCGGGTCGGGGACGGGTTTGTCGTCCCCATCCCCGTCACTGATCACGTCTGCATTGTTGTGATCTTGTCGTTTACCTAGAGGGAGGGGGGGTGAATATCTTTCTTCGCGATTTTCTTCCCCTACATGTGTTAGCAAGCGCAAGTGGAAAACTAAACAATAATCTAAAACCAATGCTAAGGCAAACTATTTATGTGGTTCGGAGAGAAAACTCCTACTCCACGGCTGTCCGTAAGGTGGACGATCCCGATCCGTCGGTGGATGACTCCCCGGAAGACCTCCGGCTAGCTCGTGTAACTCCTTGTGGGTGGAGAAACCTCGCCACAACCCGCAACACTCTTCTGAGTACTTAGACTACTAATTGGCCTTTAACCAAAGTCAATTTCGTCAAGAACTCTCAGCCAAAACGGAGCTATCTTAAATAGAGCTTAAGGCTGAAAAGACCGTTACCAGTCGCCTGGTCCAAGGCCAGTCGACTGGTCCCACTTGGATTCGAACGTTATAGCCTAACGTTCGAATTTCAGCTCCCATCAGTCGACTGGTCCTTGACCAGTCGACTGATCATTCTGTGGACTTCATCAGTCGACTGATCAAGCATCAGTCGACTGGTCCACCCCTATACCTAAGGTTTCCCTTCCCTGAGTACATTTCTCTCAGCACTCGAACCCTAGGATTTCCTTCCCGAGTACAATTCCCTCAGCACTTGACCCCTCACGACTTAGCTGACTCTTCATTCAGCAGCCTCGATCTGTTGCCTTCAAGCCCTCTTCGACTTTGGCTCTCATCCCTCGGATGCATGCAAGCCCACGGCTCATCTCCCCATGTCATCCTTCGTGTATGCCTCGAAGTCCGCTTCCCTCGGCTCATCGTCCCTACTTTGTCCACGGTTCCTCGGATGCATACAAGTCCACGGCTTATCTCCTCATCTCATCCTTCACCGGACCCGAAGTCGTCCAGCTAAGTCCATGTGTATCCTGCAAACCTGCACACTCAAATACACATATCAAATACAAGGGTGAACCTAACTTAAACTCTTTTCCCAAACATCAAAACACATGGTCACTCTGGACCATAGATTGCCCCAACAATCTCTCCCTTTTTGATTTTTGGCAATACGTTTAAGTCAGGGAAAACAAATATCTGTCATGCCCCGAGACCTAGGAGCCGCTGGTCCAATAGAAAATCGGACAGCACCTCCCTTGTCCGGCGGACAATTTACACATACAAACATCCCACGCAGTATATATATTTGGCCTCAGGCCTCCAAAATATATAAATACAACACAAAAGCACAAGACAACTATAAAACTAAGTAAATCATACCTGACTGCGGAGCGGTCCGACTTACGACAAATCAACCAATACATAAACCCCTTAGGGCACACTACAGCCCTCACAAGACATATACAAAGTCCTAAAAGAAATATGAAATAAATACATCGCCAAGTACAAAAACAAAACCCTGTCGTCGCGATGGGTAGGGACTGGCTGCTGGGCTCTTCTGGTGACTCCAAGTATTTCAGTCTAAAAATAAAAATATATGGCAACGGTGTGAGTCCATAAACTCAGCGGATACCCAAACGGGTATGCATAGTAAGTTATACTAACAATAAGAGTCCACGCTAATACAGTCTCATATGAATAATAGATAAGAGTATACACTGAAGAGACTGAATAAAGGTACATACCAGAATTCATCTATCCTGCAGAGGGTGAAATAAACCCCTATAGAACAAGTATAACATATAATCCAAAGTAGACAAATCTCCAATATATGCATGTCAATCAAGTGCAGAAACCAAATGCAGCAAACAATGCACGATGCAAAATATGCACATGGTGCTATGACATGTATCACCCCTGATGCCAGTCAGATCATCGTCCACCTGTCATAAATGGACGTTCGAAAGGGTAGAGCTATGACAACTGTACGCACCCTGCTATCACTGCTCTTGAGTGACCGAGTGGACAGGATGCTGGCGGAGGTCACTCTCCTACCCCAAGCAATGGGGGAGTCTAGCTCTCATCTTCTCGTGTCTCAGGACGAGAAGGGATCCCTGGCTGCTACCACGCACCGGAACCACCCTCCAAATAGTGACCGTGCGGAGCAATACAGGGCAAATGCACACACCCTATGGTAGCCACTACCCCTGAGTGGATGTGTGTGCATATCCTCATGTAACTGACGATGGGCTCAGACTACATAGGAGCCGATGATCGTCAGCATGCAATAATGCAAGGATGGTGCATGATCCAAACACATATAACACTCACCAAGTCCTCAACTAACACCTCAGTGTGCTAGGTATAGGTCTGAATCCTATATCATGGGATACCAGTAATCTACTAGGTATACTAAAAAAGTAACCAGTGATCTATCCATGTCAAGATGCAAGAGGGAACATATTACTACATCTATGCACATATATATATATACATGTCAACTATCGAGATTGTATGAATCTAAACGGGAGATAACCTCAAGGATAAGTAACATGTATCAAATACAGGTATACTAAGGCAGATATAACATATAACTTACTGTTATCTATAACAAACCATGCATAGCAATAAGACAACATCTAAAAGATAAGTCAAAGGGGTACCCGCCTCCAACGAGTAGAAGTAGTCCGTATCAAATAAGAACCTCCTGTCCAGAAGTCCCAAAATCAACTCAATGTCCTGTACCAAAAGATATAGTTTAACTATCATACCAACTGATACTAACCAAACTAAGTACTCAGTCGTATTAGGATTAACCCAACTATCCCAATTAGGTTTAATTCCACAAAACTAAACACAAACCTAACCGCTCCCAGAACCATTCTTGGAACCTATCACCGAAACATCACATAAACCTCCTATTGTAACACATGATAAAACCCCACAAGGTCAAGACTGCAAAGCTACCATAATCCATCCAAGAATAAAGCCAATAACAACCCAACTCATCCAATCTCAGTTCATCTGCTAACAACCACCTCTAAACCAGAACAGAACCTATTTCACCAACTCAGCACTTAATCTGTAGCCCACGACATAGCTAAGCAAACAAACCAAGAAAGAAAAATATAACAACCTAATCCACTCTAGAGCTAGCATCATAAGCTCCAAATTCAAGCATCAATTCATCTCTAGCATTTACCCCCAAACCAAAACAGTAGCATTCTCACTCATCCAAGAATCTCCATGGAACAGATCTAAATAAGAACAAAAACCATACCAAGATCAAGAACCAACAATTAATATCAAACCACCAATCCAACTAGACTTCAGCTTCAAAAACTGATCTATAGCACAAACTGAATAGAAGCCGGCAAGGATGAACTGCCCACAAAAAGAATTCATCCTCATTTCACATGGAACCCTCACGGTAGAAAACTACAACTCTTACTTATCTTCCAATCAAGTTCACCCCTATTTAGAGAATCAAAACAGGGAACCTCATGGCACAAAACTCCTTATAGATCTAATTCAACTTCCACTGCCAAAACAGAACACTAACAGCAATACACAAAAATAGGTTTGCTACATAACACCTTAGGTTTGGCATATACAAAACCAAATAAAAACAAGCTAATTCACCCCAGCCCTAATTCCAGATTTCAACCAATAGAACCAAGATCAAGTTGGAAGAATCAAGCCTTACCTGAAGCACCCGTTTGAACCCTTCCTTGCCCAGATCTAAGCCGCAAACAACTTCCTCTAGAGAAATCGATCGGGACTAGTAATCACTCACTCAATCGCAACAGAGCTAGTTGATCCCTCTAACGAGTGCTCCAACGCAGGGCACGACTTCGGGTTGGACGCGAGGAGAGGCGTCGGCAAAGGCTCGAGTGCGACGCTGAGCGTTCGGGCGGAGGAGAGGAGAAGCGATCGGGTCTTCTGGGCTGTGGGCTAGGGCACGCGACGCATGGGAGAAGAAGAAGGTCGAGCCGATCGGCACTGCGGCTAGGGCACGCGGAAGGGGAGGAAGGGAAGGAATCGATCGGCGCTTGCGGGTTTCGGCTGCGGCCGAGCGGAGAGGAAGAAATAAGAGATGGTTTCGGCCGATTAAAACCTAGGTCAGATTTTAATCATATATATATATATATATATATATATATATATATATATATATATATATATATATATATATGAAGCTTCTCCTCCAATAAATCGAATAACCTAATTATATTCTTTTATTTATCCGATTTATCCTCGTAAATTCCACCAAGGGTTCAGAAAAATTTCTGAAAATTTCCCATATTTTACAATATCAAATACAATGCTAATAACCATCAAATAGCAAATATGTATGGATCCTATCACAAGGCATCCCCACACCTAACCTCCCCAAGAGTTTAGGACTTTTACCAAAACAGGTTTTTTAAGAACCTCTCCAAGGCTCCCCCTATATTGGACTTACAAAGGCTTTTTAAGAACCTCTTTAAGATTCCCCTTACGCCACCAAATGAGCAACAATGCTCCCCATTTACCTAAGTCTCCCTTGACCTAGGATTTCTTGCAAAGGCGTGTTTGGTTTCCCAATTAAACCCAACACTTCTCCCCCTTTGTCACACATCAAAAAGGATTGCCCCAAGCAATATTACCCCTTGGTATCAATGAAGGATACCTTCTTTTTCTGAAAATCTCCTAGAAATTAGAAACCAGAAGAACCAGTCGACTGATACAGTTACTAGTTGATTGGTGCCTTCGAATTGCAATCCCTCAGAAAGATCAGTCGTCGACTGATACGTCTCAGTCTGAACATTTCAACTTCTGAGCTGAAATTTAGAAATGCACCAGAAATTCCACACATCTCCAAAAATTCTCAAATTTTGTGGAGCAGTTTGTGGTACCTGTGTCTACTTGGGAAAAATACATTCAGAAATATATCTATCACCAATCCCAAGATTAACACAAAATCCAAAACTATCTAAATGGTTCAATTAAACATTGACCTAAAGTCCTAGTTTTGAGCTCCTCTTGATGTCTCTGCTTATACCAAACCACAATGCATCCCTAGCATTTGTTTATATGGCATCTACACATCCAAAACCAATTTCCATGCTATATGACCTCAATGTCATACTTTCATGCATGAGACTCAAACCCATTGTGCCAAATCCCTAGGATTGAGACTTTAAATCCATCTCTACATCCTTTGGCACACTTCATGACCCATCTAGACTTCCGAGAGAAATCCTCCCGGGATCCATAGACCAGGGGTCCCAACTTGACTCCCAGAGCTCCCCCTTGAGCTCTTAACCTTAGCCACCTCCCTAGGTGACTTACTCATAAACACAAGGTCACACCGGTGTACCTCCGGTGACTTTTAGCCTACACCCTTAACCTTCTTAACCTTGGACCCCTTGCCCTTAGTTAAGAATTTCTCCTTGCTTTTAAATGACATTCCCTTGCCATTTTTGGACTTCCCATCTGTTAGAATCTTACCATTTGCTAGAGGGGGGGGGGGGTGAATAGCACTTTTTCGATCTTGTCTTCCTACAATGGTTAGTGGGCAAGCGGAATAACAAAACTAAAACCTAACACACAAGAAAGACACACCTATTTACGTTGTTCGGAGATGAAACTCCTACTCCACGGTTGTCCGTAAGGTGGACGATCCCGATCCTTCGGTGGATGATTCCCCGGAGCATCTCCGGCTAGCTCTTGTCGCTCCTTGTGGGTGGAGAAACCTCGCCACAACCATGGACAATCACTAAACAACACTAGGCTACTAACAAACTCTAACCAAACAAGTTTCGCCAAGGAGAAACAGCCATAAACGAGCTCCCTTAAATAGAGCTCGAGGTTGAAATGACCGTTACCAGTCGACTGGTCCAGCACCGTCGACTGGTCCATTCTGAATTCGAATATCACCACCTGACCTTTCGAATTCTGGCCATCATCAGTCGACTGGTCTAGACTGATCTTTCTGTGAACCCTATCAGTCGACTAGTCCCTTACCAGTCGATTGGTCCATTGCCTAAACCTAAGGTTACCCTTCCCGAGTACATTTCTCAGCACTCGGAACCTCACGACCTAGTTGACTCTTCATCCAGTAGCCTCGATCTGTTGCCTTCACGCCCTCTTCGTCTTCGGCTCCCGTCCATCAGATGCGCACACAAGCCCTCAGCTTGCCTCCATGTCATCCTTCACGCATGCCTCGAAGTCCGCATCCCTTGGCTCATCGTTCCTGCTCCAGCAGCCTCGATCTGTTGCCTTCAAGCCCTCTTCGACTTTGGCCCTCGTCCCTCAGATGTGCACACAAGCCCTCGGCTTGCCTTCATGCCATCCTTCACGTACGCCTCGAAGTCCGCTTCCCTCAGCTCATCGTCCCTGCTTTGTCCATGGTCCCTCGGATGCGCACACAAGCCCACGGCTTGCCTCCATGCCACCCTTCACCGTACCTGAAGACATCCAACCAAGCCTATGTGTATCCTGCAAACCTGCATACTCACATACACATATTAGATCAACATGAAACCCTAACTTAATCATTTTGACACACACATCAAAACCCATGATCCTCCAGATCATACTTGGGCCGATTGCCCCAACAATCTCTCCCTTTTTGAAGTGTGGCAATATGTTTAAGTTAGGTGCAAAAACAACGACAACAATTGAAAAATTAAAGATATAACACATTAAGAGACATAAACATGCCCTCCCCTTTAACCTATGCCCTCCACATAATTTCCAATTTTCCACAACACCAAGTTAAGTCAAATCTAACTTAACACCACAAGTTCTCCCCATTTGACACCATCAAAAAGACTGCCCCAAGCAGTCCTAACCCTAGTGTCGATAAGAACCTATTATATTTCTTAAAAACCCCTCAGAAATCAACAACCAGAAGGATCAGTCGACTGATCCAGCATCAGTCGATGGGTGCCTTCAATTCGCAAACCTACAGAAAGATCAGTCGACTGCCCCAAGGGCAGTCGACTGATACTCAGTAACTCTGAATTTTTAGCCTAAATTCAGAAACCCCTAGAAAATTCCACAGAATTTGAAAAAATTTGAAACTTTGCAAGCATATTTATTAAGATATAGCATACCCTAGAAAAATATAGTTTCGTGAAAAATACCAAATATGCTTGACTTTTGACAAGAACTCCAATTCTTTGAGAAACCATCATTTTGTATCAACTCTCAAGCCTACATTTGATTCTATGTGTTTGTTAAGCCCATCCTATACCATTTCAATCATAGAATTGTTTTCAAATCTCCCCTTTTCTTTATATATATTCTCAAGATAAGGTACATGATAAAACCACCCCCTTCTCATCCCTTACCTCTAGATAGACATATATATATCAAACTTTTCTTATATTTCACAATATCAAGATAGCATTATTTCATATGAGCAACATCAAATCATGAACTGAAAATTCATATAAGCAATATAAAAACATAAATTCAAAGTTTCATACAAAGCTCAAACCCAAACATAAAAGATGTCACAAGGGTCATAGCCCCGAAGTTTTCAAATATTACAAGCCCAAATTAAGTGTTTGAGAGATAAATAAAATGTCTACGCTAGATATACTCCCAACACTACTATCACCAAATCATGCTGCATCTACATTTCATCGCCTAGAGGAGGAGGAGGAGGGGCCTGATACAAGAGGTTTCACTGTTGCATCATCGCATACATCTCATCCTAGCGCAGCTGGAACCTCTGAAAGTTCTCCGTGAGCCTGTGCACCTCCCCCTGGATGTCAACCTGCCGCTGCTGAAACATCTGAAAGTCCTCCCTAAGACCATGTACCAGTAGGGAGAACTGCTCCTGTATAACCCCAGCAGCAGCAGCAGGCTTCTCATCATCTGAACTGGAAGAGGCAAGACATTGTCACCAGACCATCACCCCTGCTGGCACTCAATCCTTGCCAAGGACAGCTGTCGTGAACCGATCTGATCGTAGTCCTTGGATAGACGATGCACCTGACCCCTATTAGTGCAAATACCTCTAGACTCAAAGAATTCGATCAAAACATGACCGAAAGGCATGTAGATCTTTCCCTTGACCTCATGTGAAAAATGGACAATGGATGCAAATATATGCAAGGTAATATCAATATCTAACCTTCGCTCTAATGCACACATCATTACCAAGTGAGGCAGTCGAATCTTCGACCTTCCCTTGGTAACAATAGGTAAAATGCAATCTAAGACAATTTTGTACAATACGTTGCTAATATGAGTCATGCGCTTGGCTTTGAAGATACGATCTAGAAGAGGGCGAGGATTATTATGGAAATAATAACGATGAACTTGATCAACAGTGACATTTGGCAAGGTCAAAGGCTCAGTGACTTTAGGAAAACATGTAAAGGGGTTGTTGGAGACTCTACACTCTAAAAATGTTCCTAAGATTGAAGGTGAAAAGGGGATGGTCACTCCTGCCACCATGGACTCATAAGTCCCATCATCGGGACTAATGCATGTGAGATTAGCATAAAACTCTTTGCACAAATCGATGTTAACATAGTGCTGACAATAAACTAACTGTTCTAAACCAAAATAGGTGATCATTTCAGCAATGTGAGGGGTTTTCTCTTGGAAATACAACCGATTAAGGTACCTACAATTCATTAATACAAAGTCGGTATTTGCAAATCTCCGTCGGCATTCCTCGGAACGGAATCGAGGTGCCTCAGGTTTTGTAGGATGCTGTTGGGGAGACCCCTCACCCATTCTTCTCTTGTGGACAACTCTAAAATGCAATTTACCCATGCATGCATCAACAATGACCCAAATGAAGAGTAAAAACAAAGAAAACATGTGAAAGGAGAGAGTTAGCTATAAATTATGAATGAATTGAGATAAGTGAGGCAAACAACTCGTTACCTTTTCCCTGCCGTTGCATGGTGACAAATGATCGTGATTGACTCAAGGAAGATACCCTTCTTGCCCTAGACTTAGATCTGAGTTGGAGGAAGACTAGGAAAGTGATTTTAGGGCCTTGGGAAAGCTTGGAGCAGAAGGGGAGGTCGAGGGAGATGAACACTCACAGGGGATGGCGCTGAAACCCTAGGTTCGGCCACCCCCACACGGCTACTCCTTTTAAATAATTCGCAGATCAGTCGACTGCCCTTGGGTCAGTCGACTGATAAAACATACAGAAAGATCAGTCGACTGATCGGGGATTAGTCGACTAATGCTTTAGAACTTCTAGTTTCTGAATTAAACTAGACCAGTCGACTGATTCTAAATCAGTCGACTGGTACCCTATTTTCAGTCTTTCTATCCTAATTTCAGAAATGCATAATTAATTCTCCAAATCTCCAAAAAATCTAAAATTTCATGGGGAGATTTGTGGCACCTATGTTTACTTAGGAAAAATATGTTTCCGAATAAATCTATCACCAGTCCCAAGATTGTCACAAAACTCAAAACTATCTAATTGGTTCAATTTATCCTTAACCTAAAGTCTTAATTTTGATCTCTTCTTGATGTATCTTCTCATACCCAACTACAATGCATCCCTAGCATTGATTTATATGACATCTTCACATTGAAAACCAATTTTCATGCAATATAGTCTCATTTTCATCTTCTCATCCATAAAACTCCCTTTTTATGTGTCAACCCCTAGGATTAAGACTCACACTAGTCTTCCAACTCCTTTGGCACATTCCATAGTCAAGCGGAATAACAAAACTAAAACCTAACACAAAGGAAAGACACACCTATTTACGTTGTTCGGAAATGAAACTCCTACTCTACGGTTGTCCATAAGGTGGACGATCCCGATCCTTCGGTGGATGATTCCCCGGAGCACCTCCGGCTAGCTCTTGTCGCTCCTTGTGGGTGGAGAAAGCTCGCCACAACCTTGGACAATCACTGAGCAACACTAGGCTACTAACAAGCTCTAACCAAGCAAGTTTTGCCATGGAGAAACAGTCATAAACGAGCCCCCTAAATAGAGCTCGAGGTTGAAATGAACATTACTAGTCGACTGGTCCATTCTGAATTTGAATATCACTGCCTGACCTTTCGAATTCTGGCCATCATCAGTCGACTAGTCCTGGACTAGTCGACTGATCTTTCTGTGGACCCTATCAGTCGACTGGTCCCTTTCCAGTCAACTGGTCCACTACCTAAGCCTAGGGTTACCATTTCCGAGTACATTTCTCTCAGCACTCGAACCCTCACGACTTAGCACCCCCCCAGTACAATTCCCTCAGCACTCGGAACCTCACAACCTGGTTGACTCTTCATCCAGCAGCCTCAATCTGTTGCCTTCACGCCCTCTTCGTCTTCAGCTCCCGTCCCTCAGATGCGTACACAAGCCCTCAGTTTGCCTCCATGTCATCCTTCACGCATGCCTCGAAGTCCACGTCCCTCGGCTCATCGTTCCTGCTCCAGCAGCCTCAATCTGTTGTCTTCAAGCCCTCTTCGACTTTGGCCCTCGTCCCTCAGATGCACACACAAACCCTCGGCTTGCCTTCATGCCATCCTTCACGTACGCCTCGAAGTCCGCTTCCCTCGGCTCATCGTTCCTGCTTTGTCCATGGTCCCTCGGGTGAGCACACAAGCTCACGGCTTGCCTCCATGCCACCCTTCACCGTACCTGAAGACATTCAACCAAGCCTATGTGTATCCTGCAAACCTGTACACTCACATACATATATTAGATCATCATGAACCTCTAACTTAATCATATTGACACACACATCAAAATCCATGATCCTTCAGATCATACTTGGACTGATTGCCCCAACACCCTCCTTGCCATAGTTATATGCTACCCTAGCATATTTATTTTCATTGGCATCGGAGAACTTAGATCGGTATCCTAGACCCGATCTATCATTGTTGGGTTTTTGACTGCCCAACCCCATACCTAAACCCTTAGATCCAATAGTGAATCTATCTAGGGTTTTCTCCATTTCTTCAAGTCTTGTCCTCAAGACTTGATTTTCCAACTCTAGAGCTCTAACCCTAGAGTCAACATGTCCACCTTGGTCATTCCTAGACCTACCCACCTTCCTAGGCATATGTCTCCCCTTCTTGGGATTTGTGCCTTGATCATTAATCACCTTCCTTCCCTTAGGCATGGTACTTTGGGTCTTTCTTGGTCTAGCCTTGGGTAATAATTTTCTAGAATTATCTACCTTGTTAACCCTATTCCTATCATTATACCTAAATCCATGATTATTCTTAACAAGCATATAAGAATTTGAAATTGGATTTAATTTCAAATAAGGGATTACCTTCCCTTTTGCCTTCGAAGCTCCCCCTTGACTTGAGCTCCTCTTCTTTTCCAATTTCTTCAAGTGCGCCAATTTCTTGATTTTTTTTCTTTCTTTGGGCACTTGGTGTGATAGTGTCCATGCTCACCACACATGAAACAAATTATATGCTTCTTATCCTTCTTTGTTCCATCCTTACAACTCATGTTAGTTTTTAAATTATTTGAATTGAGTTTAGAGTTTACCTCCTTTTTCTTACCCAATAGACACTTGTCCTTGTAGTATCCCTTTTGATTGCACCCAAAGCAAATTATGTGATCCTTTGACTTTGATTTGATGGAGATGGAAGCTTCTTCTTGCTCCAACATTGAGGATGGTCTCTCCTCCCCCTTAATCTTTGATGTGGAGACTTCTTTAATTTTTCCTCACTTGAGGATGTGGACGATTCCACTTTCTCCTCCTCTTCGGATGTTGAACTTGACTCAACTTCCGATTGATCCTTCTCCATCTCTTGGACCAATGACCCCTTTTCCTTGGGCTCTCCTCCTCCTTGTCTTTGTGTCGAATTTTTATGTAAAGCTATCACCTTTCTCCATAGCTCATACGCATTCTTGTATTCTTCTACATTTGACACAATATATGGAGATAATAAATTTAATACAATTCTAGTTACCTCCTTATCCGCGTCCGCTTCCTCCGTTTGATCCTTGGTTCAATACCGAGGTCGAAGGTGTTTTCCCTTCTTGTTCGTTGGAGCTTCAAATGGAACTTCCAATGCGGTCCAATGATCCCAATCCATTTGGAACCACGTCTCCAATCGCTTCCTCCAATAATCGAAGTCATCTCGATCGTATGGAGGTGGAATCCGAGTATCCCATCCTAGCGGACCTTCCGAGTCCATCTTCCTTTAGCTTTTTGCTCTCCCGGCGGTTAGTCCGTGAATGAGCGAACCTCGCTCTGATATCACATGTTGTGATCTTGTCGTTTAGCTAGAGGGGGGTGAATAGCTTTCTTCGCGATTTTCTTCCCCTACATGTGTTAGCAAGCGCAAGCGAAAAACTAAACAATAATCTAAAACCAATGCTAATGCAAACAGTTTACGTGGTTCGGAGAGAAAGCTCCTACTCCACGGCTGTTCGTAAGGTGGACGATCCCGATCCGTTGGTGGATGACTCCCCGAAGACCTCCGGCTAGCTCGTGTAGCTCCTTGTGGGTGGAGAAACCTCGCCACAACCCGCAACACTCTTCTGAGTACTTAGACTACTAATTGGCCTTTAAATAAAGCCAATTTTGTCAAGAACTCTCAACCAAAACAGAGCTCTCTTAAATAGAGCTCAAGGTTGAAAAGACCGTTACCAGTCGACTGGTCCAAGGCCAGTCGAGTGGTCCCACTTGGATTCGAACGTTACAGCCTAATGTTCGAATTTCAGCTGCCATCAGTTGACTGGTCCTTGACCAGTCGACTGATCTTTCTGTGGACTTCATCAGTCGACTGATCAAGCATCAGTCTGTTGAATCGAGAGAAGCGATAGAGGGGGGGTGAATATCGTTAATCGTTTTCGGATTAAAAATAAGAGCATACGCAGCGGAAAATTAAATCACAACACAAAGACACAAGCAGTTTTACTTGGTTCGGAGTCGCGGTCGGCTCCTACTCCAAGGCCCACGGTCGTTGACCGTTTACTGCGGGCAATTCTATATGTGCGCAAAACCAGTTTACAAAATGTATTACAAGAAATGATACAGTAAACTTAAAGTAGCTCTTCGTTACCGACGTCCGGTGTAGATTATATTTTCGGAGTAGAGGGACGTCGTCGGTGCTTGTATCTCGAGTCGGGAGGTTTCCGGAGCAGAGCGCGGGAGCAGAAGAGCGTGAATGCGTTGGAAGAATTGATGTGCAAAGCCTTGGGGTCGAGGGCCCTTTTATAGCCCTTGGGGGCGCCCGGAACGTCGGGAGCGCCCCCCCACGTGTCAGCTGATCCGAGTTCCTCTCGGTCAGCTCTGATCCCTTTAAACTCGGGATCAGACTTTGACGGGGGCGCCCGAGACGCTGGGGGCGCCCGGGTTGACCGGGTCAACTCTTATCCGTTGGCTTCGCTGGCTTCCGCCTAGTTAGCTTGAACTGGGGGCGCCCGGACCATCCGGGGCGCCAGGGAGCATGGGGGGTGCCCGGGAGCACGGGGGGGCCCCGCCCATGAGCTGTCGAAGCACTTCTTTTGCTTCATCTGTTTTGTATTCAACTTGGGGGCGCCCGAGACACTCCGGGCGCCCTACTCAGCTACTGCCTCACTCCTTTGAGGCTCTCTCAGCTGCAGACACTCGTTCCTTCGGTCCTGCATCCAGGGTTAGTCCAAAACAACATAAAGTAATAATATGTTAGTTTTATACAGCCTTAGCTGTCTTGGTTCTGACTTTGGGTCTCCTAAATGGAGCCCTAGGTCGAACCGACGCCTACTGTTCCCTCGACGAGGAACGCGTCCTCACCTACTCCTCTCGGGAGAATTTACCTGATGCCAACCGGCTCCTCCAGTTGGACTTTTGCCGAGCAGTCCTTCGCCAGGTGCCTAGCTGTCCTTCGCCAGGTCTTCAGTACCAAGCTGTCCTTCGCCAGGTGCCTAGCAGTCCTTCGCTAGGGCTTTGTATCCTGGCATTCCTTCACCAGGTGCCTAGCAGTCCTTCACTAGGGCTTTGTATCCTGGCATTCCTTCGCCAGGTGCCTAGCAGTCCTTCGCTAGGACTCTTCCTGCACACTTAAGTAACATGTTAGATAAACATTATACCTTAACTTTTGAACCCTTTTGCCATTATCAAAACACAGGTTCGACTTGGGTGCTTTCTGCACCAACAATCTCCCCTTTTTTGATTTATGGCAACCCTGGTTCAAAAAGTTAAGTTAATCAAAAAAATGAAATTTTGTTTCCTCCCCCTAGAAGGAATCTCCCCCTAGATTTTTCAAAAGTTCGTGGGGTTTTTGACTAAAGTTGGATTTACTTAGAATAATTTTCAGCAGAAACTTTAAAGATATTTTCCAAAATAATTTTCGTTGTGCACTTTGGAAAGTTTATATTTATAGGAAAACTACTTAGACAACTTAAGTTAGGAAAATTTTGAAAACTTAAGTTTTAAGTACTTAGTGAAATTTTGAAAACTTACATTTTAAGTACTTAGGAAAATTTTGAAAACTTCAGTTTTAAGTACTTAGTAAAAAAAACTTTAGTTTTATGTACTTAGTAAAAAAAACTTTAGTTTTAAGTACTTAGTGAAATTTCAAAAACTTCAGTTTTAAGTACTTAGTAAAAAAAAATTTTAGTTTTAAGTACTTAGTAAAATTTCAAAAACTTCAGTTTTAAGTACTTAGTAAAATTTCAAAAACTTCAGTAAAATTTCAAAAACTTCAGTTTTAAGTACTTAGAAAGTTTTTGAAAACTTGAGTTTAAAGTACTTAGAAAGTTTTTGAGTACTTAGAAGGTTTTTGAAAACTTGAGTTTAAAGTACTTAGAAAGTTTTTGAAAACTTGAGTTTAAAGTACTTAGAAAGTTTTTGAAAATGAATTAAGTACTTTTTGAATAAAGGATAGAGTTTGATTTTGGATTTAGAAAAAATTTTATACTCTCTCCTTTCCTATCTCTCCCCCTTTGCCATATATCAAAAACAAAGAAATATAGCAGAAAAAGGATAATTAAATTGCATAAAAGCAAATAATAAATTGCATAATTTGTTGTACTGAATCAATTCAGGATATGAACTAAACCAAATCACTTTCAATTATCTCATTTAGGGTTCTGTCTAACCCAATTAGCTACTTACTAACTGTTATAAACAGTAGTTTTCACTAGGGTTAGTCACGTTAAGTGTTCTGTTCAAGTTAGATTTTCTAAACTTGACACTTAACTTGATTACTGTGTAAGTTGTATTTAGTGCCCCAATTACTGCAGATGCACTGAGTTAAAGCATCTTGAATTAAAGCAAAGACCTAAGCATCTCAACCCATTCTAGGTTATCAATCAAAAGTACCCTAAGGTGCTTATGAGATGCTGGCTTCTAAATCTATAGGTGCATGCAGTTCTAGGGTTAGGGCCTAGGCTAAGTCCATTTGCGAAAAAGCCTTAGTTTTGAAGGGGATAGTTTTTTAAAATAAAACTAAGTCAAAAATTTATTTTTAAAACTTTTCAAAACTAAGTAAAAGCTGATTTTGAAAGCATTTTTTTAAAAAAAAACTACTTTAAAAACTGATTTTGAATTGAGTAAAGTAATAAGAAAACCAAGAGTAGACTTAACCTATTCTACCAATCATAATCCTAACTGCTGATCAAATAGTAGAGAAAAATAAGTACTCATCTCCATAAGTCAGCTGGTCAACAGAGAGACTCAGCACAGTCATACAAGTCAAACATGAATCAACCCTACTGAGTAGGGGCAGTCAGATAGTCACTAGTACAATGCTAATCAACTCTAGGAGGAGGGACCAGGATGATCAGAAGAGCTTGGCTGCTAGGATCGAAACATCACCATTATCTCGTGATATTGTGCGTCTCTGGTCTCCCTCTCAGCTCTAAGCGCACTCATATAGTCAGTGTAATAGCCTAGATTTGTCTCCATATCTTCAGCACGATTTGCCTCCACTTCCTCTCAGAGGCTCTGGACCTGTGTCTCCAGCCGTGTCACTCTCTCGTAGAGTGTCGGTGGAGGGGGCTCGTCTATGTGTGCTCGAGCCTCTGCTGCCAAATCGGCGACATCGTCTTCAACCTCCTCGTCTGAGTCGATCTGAGCTCCGGCTTGCTGTCGTCTCCAAGTCAAAACCCCGGTGGTCGATACCTCTATACCAGCTAAAGAGAAGTTCCTAAACCCTATCTCATCAAAATCGGTCATCACGGTTATTTCACCTACGGTAATGTCACGACCGTGGTGATGAAGGATGGAGGTGATGATGTGGCAGAAGGGGGTGCGTACCCGACCCTGAGTCGTGACACTAGAAGCATATAAGATAGCGCGGAATATGTGAAGGCCAATGTCAATGTCTAGATGATGGATCAGGGCATACAGGAGGAAGGCATGAAAAGGTCGCATGGTCGCGACATCCCTAGTGGATAGTGGTAATATGCAGCGGACCAGGACTCTGTACAGGGCGTAGTCCTGGACCTGAAGGTCAACGACTGAAATCGTCTAGCTAGCTACGGGGAGTCTAGCTTCCCTATAGAAATAGGAGTGGAGAGTGTCTAGAGTAATGTGAGAGTAGGGAGCATCAAATGGAGGATCCCTAGGAGGATAGCAACAAAAGGTGGACTGGGAAGGTCGTAGTCCAAGAAATCGATTTAGTAAGGTAGGGGTGATTGACAAGGGTATCCCTTGAACAGTAGTGACAAACATGAGATCATTCTATCTAACTATGTTATTATAGAATTCTGCACATAAAGATGTGTTAATTGAATGAGTGCAGAACACTAGATTGTCTAGTTGATAAAAGTTTATAACATTCATGGCTAAAGGACAAGATTGGGTGAAAAAGTGTCTATTTAGATAGCTAGTTTTGATAGGCTTATAAGTTGTTCGAGCAAACTTATTACAAAGTTCTAGAGTTGGGAACCTAGGGTCGGGACTCGGTTCGGTACCGGGGTTCGCTTGGTTTGCTCGGTGTTTTCTAAGTTAAGAAACATGCATTTATAAGAAGGGAATTAAGAAAGTAATTCTAAATGCATAAAAGAAATCATACCGGGGAGGCATGGTTGAGATTGAGGAAGCACAAGTGTCACTTGATCTCCTTGGAAGGAAGGAAGTGAGGAAGGAGGATGGTTTTTGGTGTGGGAAGAAGAGGGGGTTCAGGTGCCTTTTTATAGGCAGTTCATTGGGGGCGCCCGGGACAGTCGTCTACTGCCTTTGGCAGTGACTAATGCTGGTTGGGGGCGCCCACAATGGCCCGGGCGCCCCGGTCAGGCTGGATTTTGCAGCTTTGCTGCTTTGACTGATGCTAGGGGCGCCCGCAAGGTTCGGGGCGCCCCGGTCAAGGGGCAAAGGCAGCTTTTTGCCTTGAAGGAAGAAAAAGTCAGGGGGGCGCCCGAGGAGTCACGGGCACCCGGAAGTGACAACTTTGGATGTTTTGTGATCATTTGACCATGGTTTAATTGGTTTGACCATGGTTTAACTACTTTAACCATGATTTGACTACGTTGACCATGATTTGACTACGTTGACTATGGTTTGACTACGTTGACCATGGTTTGACTACGTTCTGAATTACAGGATTAAACCACAATATAGGTATTAAAGGAATTTCAATTGAGTTTATTTTTACTGTCTCACCCAATCTAGGGTTTTCAATCACGTTAGCCTTATAGGTTTTGTGAGACAGGTATTGCTAAAAGGAATTTTTAAGAAAAATATGATTTATTTTGAAAAACTTAAATTAATTTTTGAAAGCATTTGAATTTATTTTGAAAAGAATATCTACAACTAACTGAAGGTTTGTGTTAGATTCGAATTTGACAGAGACTAGTTTGAATTTGAATTTCAAAGATTGACTTCCAGGTCTTGGCGAGGCACTAGGCCTTCTTCGGCCATAGCCTTATTGGATCATCAACCCTTTCCTTGACAAAGCCTTTCAGTGAAATTTCATTTTCAAAATTAATCTTTGAAAAATTCTGGTCTAACTAGTTTGGGTATTGGATCGGTAGCTTCGGCTAGTTTCACCAGTCTAAAGAGACCAAGTAGAGAATACTTGACCTTATTAGAATTGGTTTCCCTAACGTACTATCATCTCACCTCCACCCAATACTATGTTGTCAAATTTCAGTTAAGTTAGTTCAGTCCTTAAACTAATCATTCCTAAATCTAAGCATGGTAAATTGCGGGAATTAAGTAGATAATCAAACAAGCAAATTGAAAGAAACAATTTTATCTAACAATAAATATTGTTTTCAATTTGGCTCCCCCTGGACTAAAGCCACGATAATGGTTTGGCAAGATGTGAATCTTGTCCTTGGGGATCCAATATTGATTTGATCCAGTTTGTTTGTTCAGGCATAGTTTGGGTACCCATGTTTGAACTTTATTTCTGGACTGATTCAGTACAGTAAAGTAGGATCTTTGTCTAGATTTGGTTCTATAGCCTAGTCCGGATCGATTTAGAACCGACTTCTGTTTTCCAAGAATCATGTCAAGACCCTTAGAACCAGAAGTGAATCGTTCTAAAGCTGATCTAAGGTCCTTAACCTGAGTTTTCAGGGAGGAGTTCTCTTTCTCAAGTTTTTCAACTTGAGTAGAGGTTCCTTCTTGAACCTTCTCAGTTAAGGGTCTAGAGTCAGCTCCCTCTTTCAGGAGTTTTACTTCCTGTCGGAGGGATTCGACTCAGAGTTTAGTTTTCGCCAAATCTCGAGAAAGATAAGAAATTAATTCATTTAACTGACTTCTAGTAAAACCACTTACCTTGATTTCGCCGTACTCTGAAAATGTCAGTCTGTAGTCGTCCTATTCCGATTCTGACTCGGTCTCGATTTCTTCTGAGGCGGTTAGTGCGAGCAAGTTCGACTGTGGGACCTCTTCTTCTTCGGAGGAGGAGGACTCGTCCCACGTTGCCTGAAGTGCCTTTTTCCTTCTATTCTTCTTGATCTCCTTTAGGTTTGGACACTCCGTCTTGTAGTGACCATTCTTCTTGCACTCGTAGCAGGTCACGTTGGGCTTGTTCTTTTCATTTGCGGGTTCAGCTGGTTCATCCTTGTAACGCCCCAAAATTTCCATTTTAAGTTCTTAAAGTCCTTAGAACTATTTAAAAATGGTTTAGAAATATTCTAGATATTTTTAGGAATTTTTAGAATATTTTTACGGATTTTTCTGAGTCCGTTTAGTATTTTTACTAAAAGAAATAGAGTTTTCGGCAAAAAGTTGCCTGGGCGAGTTTTGAACCCGAGACCTCTCATGGGATCAACGACTTAAGTCGGTCGAGTTAACCAGGAGCCCCAGCAGGGGTGTGCTGAAAGAAAATAGAGAGATATTAAGTTAAGTTATAAGTTGGACTTAAATACCCTAAGTATAAATAGATAATTAAAGAGAGAAATTTTATTTTTCTCAACCTAAACCCTCTCTCCCTCGCCCAAGCCTCACGCCGCCCCTCCCCTCTCTTCCCTTGGGAGAAAACACACCAAGGCTTCCTCTCCTCTTCTAACGGGGCGCCGGCCAAGGAAGAAGCAAGGAGGGCGTAGCGTTTCGTTCGTCTCGACGAGAGGAACGCGTAGGCGCGAATGATTCATCGAGATCTCAAGTTTCTCCCGAGCCCTAGACGTCAATTTTGGTTGTAAGTCCAAGATATCAATGTAAGTACTGCTCACCTGCAGTAAGAGGCGGTTTTTCCGCAAGTTTTTCCCGTTATAAAGATAAAAATGCAATTTTCCTTAAAGTTTATGATTTTGCATGTAATCCTAGTTTGATCCCTGCTTGTATAAGTTTGATTAAGCACCCTATATGAGGCTAGGGGCTAAGAAAAGTTATGAGAAAAGAAAAGAGAAGATAAAGATAAGAAAAGAAAAGGCCAAGGCCTTAAGAAATCCCCAAAAGTCAAGACTTAGGGATTTGAGCACACAAGGGGCTCGTTAAAATGCCAAGGCTTTTAAAGATAAGAAAGAAAAGAAAGAAAAGCTATTTTATTTTCTAAGGCCAGTACCCGGCGTCCAAGGGCGTCGTTAAAGAAATCCAGGTGTCCAATTCCAAGGTCTTGGCCCTGGTAGACCAAGGTCTGCTCTATTAGGATTGGTGGCTCGCTACCCCAACCTTTTAGGGAACGTGCATAAGATGGTACTTACGTCTTAAGTGGATCCAAGTGAGATATTATTTTCAAGTATATGCTTTAGCAAAGTTTTCTAAAGTTTAAGAAAGTTTTCAAAAAGTTAAAGAAAGATTTAAAGTTAAAGAATTGCTAAAGTTTCAAGTTAAGCCAAGAACAAGTAAGTTAAGACTTATTAGTGCTTTAGTATGCATGTCTTGAGTTGTACATGATGTTTTAGTGTTTCTTTTAAGCATAAAAGTATCTCATGTGATTTCATATTGTTTTAAAAAGCATGTTTGCACATTTCAAGATTTTGTGAGCTAGATAGTACTTACTAAGCTCTTGCTTATTAGTTGCATTTCCTCTTGCTGCAGGTAAAGGTAAAGGCAAGCAATTCTGAAGGAAGGCGACAAGGCAGTGCTGAGTGACGTGTGTGTGGTGGCTGACCTTGGAGAGGTCCTTGGGATAAGATGAATGAAGGACTTAAAGTGCATTTATTATAAAGTCTTAGTTTAAGTTAGATCATATAACATTTATCCAAGTATTTGCGTTTTAGATATTTTGCATATCCTAAAACCATGAGTAAAGTTTCCATGTCATTTCATTTAGCATACATATCCTTATGATTGCATTGGATGAGTGTAAGTGTGAGTAGTTTTGAATATTGATACTTGATGGAGCTATTTGATGCATGTGCCAAGATATTGCGAGTTTCCCTTTGAATCAAGTTTTATTGCTATAAATATGCCTAGAAAAGTTACATTACATTCCAAAATGCTTTAGTAAGATGTAGAACATGTATTTTGGTGTTATGAATGCATAGGAGTTAAGATTGGTACAAAACTCTAGTTTAAAGTTCATATAGATTTTCATAACTTATTTACTTCCGCAAAAGTTCTAATTTCGAGTTTATGAAGTTGTTTTGATTGGCCAAAATGTTTGGGAAACTAGCATAGAGTATAGAAATGGTGTTGTGTCTTTGTATGGCTTGAAACTATATGTTCTGTGGAATTTTGAAACAAAGTTCGAATCTGAATTTCAGGTTTTTCAGGCGTGCCAGTCGACTGGTTCAGTATCAGTCGACTGCCCTATCGAACAATAACTTCTGTTCGATGCATCAGTCGACTGCCAAGAGGCCAGTCGACTGGTGTCGCGCCCAGAAACTTTCTGTGGCCGATACCAGTCGACTAGTTAGATCGCAGTCGACTGGTACCATTGCAGAGAAGTTCTATAGATGAAAAGAAGTGTGTCATTGTATCATGCATGACTATTAGAGTTAGAATATCATCCCTAGATGGATTTAAAAGAAAAAAAAGAAGTTCCGCATTCTTAGTCGTGCATTAGAGTCAAGATAGTAGATAAAGTAGCGGACCGTCTAAGGTAGAGAAGGCGGGTCGCTACAGGTGGTATCAGAGCAGTTCCCATTCTCCAGCATCACACACACATCAGCATCAACCTTGCCGTCTTCAAGTAAGAAAGTTTTAAGTTCAGTTTTTCTATTGCTCCTTTATCTAATTGCAGTGTAGAGAAATGCTTAAGTACTTACTCATATGTGCATAGAACAAGGAAGCATGTTTAATACCTTAGTATCACGGAATCATGTTTAATCCCTAGAATGGATATTAGGTTACTAAGTAAGAAGACAAGTTTATACCTAGAGAGGTAGTAGTGATTTCTTGTTCCCTTATGCATTATTAGATGGCAAGAAGAGGCCGAGCTCCTAATGCAAGGAACGGAACCCCAGTTCAAGATAACAATGAGCCTGGCACAGAATAGCCAAACCTGATGGCAGTCATTGCTCAAATGCAAGCTCAGATTTCAGAGCAACAGAAGACCATCACCACACTGATGGCAAATCAGCACCCAGTGCCCCCTACACCACCCACAACAGGAGTGGGAACTCCAGTGGTGGCTGAAGTCCCACCAGTCACCCAGGAGACCCCTACCGTGAACCGAAGACAAGAAGCATACCTCGTCCAGTGGCAGAGGCTGAAACCCGAAAGCTTCTCAGGCACGACTGAGCCCTGGGATGCCCAGGCTTGGTTCAAGACTTTAGAGAGCACAATGGAGCTTCTTGACTGGCCAGAAGTCGAGAAGGTCAAATGTGACTCCTTCTGCCTAACTGGAGATGCTCGTATGTGGTGGGAGCGAGTCAAGAGTAAGAGGATAGTCAACCAGATGAGCTGGGCAGATTTCGAGCAAGAGTTCTATGAGGAGTTCTTCCACATGCGGGTTACCAACAAGCACTACGAAGACTTCATGGAGTTCAGACAAGGTAACCTACCAGTGGGAGAAGCAGTCGCGAAGTTCAACAGACTAGCTCGCCTCTGCCCAGAGCTAGTCAGCACAGAGAAGGAGCGAGTCAGACTAATGCTCCACATGCTGAACCCTGAAATAGCACTCAACGTGAACAGCGGGACGCACCGACCCCAGACCAGTGAAGAGTTGGTCAGTAGTGCACTAATCTCAGAGCACTATCTGAATAGCATCAGGGCACAGCAAACACAGCAGAAGCCAGTCCTGATTGAGAACAAGACAATAGGAGGCCAGAAGCCTCAGCCAAATAACCAGAACTGGAAGAACAAGAACCATAAAAGGAAGCAGTGGCCTGGCAGCCAAAAAGGAAACCCAGAGAACAAGCAAGCTAGGTATCCACCTTGTCCTAAGTGTGGGAGGACCCATCCAGGAGCATGCCTTTTGGGTGTAACTGGATGCTACTCATGTGGACAAGAGGGACACAGATCCAGAGACTGCCCAAACAAGTTTAAGGTACTTCCTCAGCAGTCCGTACAGTATGGAGGCAAGCCTCAGTTACATTACATGCCTACTATACTGGAGGGACCTCAGATCAGTCAGGGAGGGTTGGAAGCAGCACCAGTTCCAACCAATGCCAGAGTCTTTTCCCTCACGAAGGAAGAAGCTGCCAGCGCCTCCACGGTCGTAACAGGTCAAATAGTTATTTTTCAGCATTTAGCTACTACACTGTTTGACACTGGGGCGACCCATTCTTTCGTATCAGTACCTTTTGCTAGTAAGTTACAGGTGCCTGCAGAGAGTTGGGAGTCCAGATTCCTGACAACTCTCCCTTCAGGGGAAATCATGGAATCCACCCAGCGGCTCCGGGCTGTGCCAATCAAGATTTCAGACCGAGAGCTATATGTCGATCTGATAGTCCTTGCGATGCAAGACTTCGACATCATACTGGGCATGGATTTCCTCAGTAAGTACAGAGCTTCAGTGGACTGCCGTAGAAGGAAGGTGGTTTTCAACCCAGAAGGAGAACCACCATTCGAGTTTCAAGGAGCCCCAAAGAGGAAGAGTCAGAAATTCCTCTCAGCCTTGGTAGCCCACTAGATGCTAGAGCAAGGGTGTGCTGGTTTTCTTGCACACGTAGTGGACTCAGAAGCAAAGAGAGAGCTCAAGCAGGAGGATGTACGGGTAGTCTGCGAATATCCAGAAGTGTTTCCAGAAGAACTACCTGGACTACCGCCCAACAGGGAGGTGGAATTTGAGATTGAGCTAGTGCCAGGTACCGGTCCGGTCTCAAAAGCCCCATATCGTATGTCTCCTGCAGAGCTGAAAGAATTACAAGAGCAACTCCAGGAGCTACTAGACAAGGGCTTCATCCGCCCGAGTCATTCACCCTGGGGAGCTCCTGTACTTTTCGTCAAGAAGAAGGATGGGTCTATGCGCCTGTGCATAGACTACAGAGCTCTGAACAAAGTAACCATCAAGAACAAGTACCCCCTTCCCAGAATAGATGATTTATTTGATCAACTCAAAGGGGCTACAGTGTTCTCGAAGATAGACCTGCGTTCTGGGTATCATCAGCTAAAGGTCAAAGAAAGTGACATTCCAGACCTTTTATAAAAGGAATCCAGAAAGAAATCCATATAGAGGGGACTAGACCTGACCTCTATATGCGGACGGCCTTCAGGACAAGATACAGCCACTACGAATTTGTAGTGATGCCTTTTGGAGTAACCAATGCTCCAGCAGTCTTCATGGAGCTGATGAACCACATCTTCAGGAAGTATCTCGATAAATTCGTCATTGTATTTATTGATGATATTCTCATATATTCACAGACTCCAGAGGACCATGCTACACACTTGAGGATAGTGCTGCAGATCCTTCAGCAGGAGAAGCTCTATGCAAAATTCTCAAAGTGTGAGTTTTGGCTAGATCATGTGACCTTCCTAGGTCACATTGTATCCAAGGAAGGCATTCAAGTTGATCCAGCCAAGATAGAAGCAGTCAGCAACTGGTGTAGACCCAAGAATGCCAGTGAAATCAGAAGCTTCTTAGGCCTGGCAGGATATTACAGAAAATTTGTGGAGGACTTTTCCAGAATAGCCTCTCCACTCACAGCCTTGACCAGAAAGAACAAGAAGTTTGAATGGTCAGATAAATGCGAGCACAGTTTTCTAGAGCTGAAGAAGAGACTGACCATGCTCCCATCCTGACTGTTCCAAAAAGTGACAAGGCCTTCGACATCTACAGTGATGCATCCAAGATGGGCCTTGGAGCTGTCCTCATGCAAGACGGTAAAGTAATAGCATATGCCTTCAGACAGCTCAAGGACTATGAGAAGAATTACCCTACCCACGACCTTGAGCTAGCAGCTGTGGTTTTTGCACTGAAGCTCTGGAGACACTACCTGTATGGAGTGCAGTGCAGAATCTTCACAGACCATCAGAGTTTGAAGTACTTCTTCACTCAGAAGGATCTGAATATGAGGCAGCGCAGGTGGCTAGAGTTGGTCAAAGATTATGACTGTGAAATCCTCTACCACCCAGGTAAAGCTAATAAAGTGGCAGATGCACTGAGCAGGAAATCCTGTGCAGCACTGATGTCCCTATCATCACTGTCTCCACCACTTCAGAAAGAAATAAAAGATTTTGGAGTCGAAGTTATGGTTGGGCAATTTTCTGCATTGACCCTAGAATCAACCCTGCTTATAGATATACAAGAAAAGCAAGATAAAGACCCAGAGATTCAGAAGATCAAGCAGGGGATCCAAGAGGCAGAAAATTTAGAGTTTCGAGTATCAGACAGTGGCATCCCCTACCTTGGAGACCGCCTTTGCGTCCCCAATGACGAGGAACTAAGAAAGAATATTTTAGAAGAAGCCCACAGTACCCCGTACTCTATGCATCCTAGTTCTACCAAGATGTACCAAGATTTAAAGAAAAGGTTCTGGTGGTCTGGACTCAAGCGAGACGTGGCCAGATATATCAGTACCTGCTTGACCTGCTAGAGAGTCAAGGCAGAGCACCAGAGACCAGGAGGAGTTCTACAGCCTCTTCCTATTCCAGAGTGGAAGTGGGAAGAAATATCCATGGACTTTATCACAGGTCTTCCAAGAACCACCCGACACGATGCAATTTGGGTGATAGTAGACAGATTGACCAAGTCTGCCCACTTTCTAGCCATCAAGGTGTCGCACTCAGTAGAGCATTTGGCGCAGTTATATGTGAAGGAAGTGATCCGGCTTCATGGAGTCCCGAAGTCTATCATTTCTGACAGAGACGGGCGGTTCATCTCCCATTTTTGGAGGTGTGTTCAGGACGCCCTAGGCACCAGACTCCAGTTCAGCACAGCTTTCCATCCCCAGACAGATGGACAAACAGAGAGAGTAAATCAGATTTTAGAAGACATGCTAAGGGCTTGTGCGTTGGACTTTAAGGGTAGTTGGTGCAAATTTCTGTGTTTAGCTGAGTTTGCCTACAACAATAGCTATCAGGCCACTATCAAAATGGCGCCTTATGAAGCATTATATGGCAGGAAATGCAGATCACCCATATGTTGGCAAGAAGCTGGTGAGAAGAAAGAGATGGAGTCGGGACTAGGCAGCCAGACTGAGCTTATAGATGAGACCACTCAGGCTATCCAGATGATCCGCCAGAGGATTGAGACGGCCCAGAGTAGACAGAAAAGTTATGCTGACACACGCCGTAGGCCACTGGAATTCCAAGTTGGAGATTCAGTATTCCTCAAGGTCGCTCCTATGAAGGGAGTGATGAGATTTGGCAAAAAGGGCAAGCTGAGTCCTCGCTACATAGGACCCTACAAGATTATAAAGAGAGTTGGGAAGGTAGCCTATGAGCTGGACTTGCCAGAGGATATGTCAGCTATCCACAGTACATTTCATGTCTCTATGCTAAAGAAGTGTATTCACGATCCTAGCCAAGTGATTCAGCCTCAGTCAGTACAGATCCAAGAAGATCTTAGCTATGAGAGCAGACCGACACAGATAGTGGACAAAGCAGTTAAAAGATTAAGAAATAAAGAAGTGCCACTAGTGAAGGTCATCTGGCAGAATCAAAAGCATGAGGAAGCTACTTGGGAACGTGAAGACAGCATGAGAGAAAAATATCCAGAATTATTCTAAGTTCGAGGACGAACTTTTCATAAGGTATGGGGGATTGTAACACCCTAAAATTTCCATTTTAAGTTCTTAAAGTCCTTAGAACTATTTAAAAATGGTTTAGAAATATTCTAGATATTTTTAGGAATTTTTAGAATATTTTTACGGATTTTTCTGAGTCCGTTTAGTATTTTTACTAAAAGAAATAGAGTTTTCGGCAAAAAGTTGCCTGGGCGAGTTTTGAACCCGAGACCTCTCATGGGATCAACGACTAAAGTCGGTCGAGTTAACCAGGAGCCCCAGCAAGGGTGTGCTGAAAGAAAATAGAGAGATATTAAGTTAAGTTATAAGTTGGACTTAAATACCCTAAGTATAAATAGATAATTAAAGAGAGAAATTTTATTTTTCTCAACCTAAACCCTCTCTCCCTCGCCCAAGCCTCACGCCGCCCCTCCCCTCTCTTCCCTTGGGCGAAACACACCAAGCTCCTCTCCTCTTCTAAGGGGGCGCCGGCCAAGGAAGAAGCAAGGAGGGCGTAGCGTTTCGTTCGTCTCGACGAGAGGAACGCGTAGGCGCGAACGGTTCATCGAGATCTCAAGTTTCTCCCGAGCCCTAGACGTCAATTTTGGTTGTAAGTCCAAGATATCAAAGTAAGTACTGCTCACCTGCAGTAAGAGGCGGTTTTTCCGCAAGATTTTCCCGTTAGAAAGTTAAAATGCAATTTTCCTTAAAGTTTATGATTTTGCATGTAATCCTAGTTTGATCCATGCTTGTATAAGTTTGATTAAGCACCCTATATGAGGTTAGGGGCTAAGAAAAGTTATGAGAAAAGAAAAGAGAAGATAAAGATAAGAAAAGAAAAGGCCAAGGCCTTAAGAAATCCCCAAAAGTCAAGACTTAGGGATTTGGGCACACAAGGGGCTCGTTAAAATGCCAAGGCATTTAAAGATAAGAAAGAAAAGAAAGAAAAGCTATTTTATTTTCTAAGGCCAGTACCCGGCGTCCAAGGGCATCGTTAAAGAAATCCAGGTGTCCAATTCCAAGGTCTTGGCCCTGGTAGACCAAGGTCTGCTCTATTAGGATTGGTGGCTTGCTACCCCAACCTTTTAGGGAACGCGCATAAGATGGTACTTACGTCTTAAGTGGATCCAAGTGAGATATTATTTTCAAGTATATGCTTTAGCAAAGTTTTCTAAAGTTTAAGAAAGTTTTCAAAAAGTTAAAGAAAAATTTAAAGTTCAAGAATTCCTAAAGTTTCAAGTTAAGCCAAGAACAAGTAAGTTAAGACTTATTAGTGCTTTAGTATGCATGTCTTGAGTTGTACATGATGTTTTAGTGTTTCTTTTAAGCATAAAAGTATCTCATGTGATTTCATATTGTTTTAAAAAGCATGTTTGCACATTTCAAGATTTTGTGAGCTAGATAGTACTTACTAAGCTCTTGCTTATTAGTTGCATTTCCTCTTGCTGCAGGTAAAGGTAAAGGCAAGCAATTCTGAAGGAAGGTGACAAGGCGGTGCTGAGTGACGTGTGTGTGGTGGCTGACCTTGGAGAGGTCCTTGGGACAAGATGAATGAAAGACTTAAAGTGCATTTATTATAAAGTCTTAGTTTAAGTTAGATCATATAGCATTTATCCAAGTATTTGCGTTTTAGATATTTTGCATATCCTAAAACCATGAGTAAAGTTTCCATGTCATTTCATTTAGCATACATATCCTTATGATTGCATTGGATGAGTGTAAGTGTGAGTAGTTTTGAATATTGATACTTGATGGAGCTATTTGATGCATGTGCCAAGATATTGCGAGTTTCCCTTTGAATCAAGTTTTATTGCTATAAATATGCCTAGAAAAGTTACATTACATTCCAAAATGTTTTAGTAAGATGTAGAACATGTATTTTGGTGTTATGAATGCATAGGAGTTAAGATTGGTACAAAACTCTAGTTTAAAGTTCATATAGATTTTCATAACTTATTTACTTCCGCAAAAGTTCTAATTTCGAGTTTATGAAGTTGTTTTGATTGACCAAAATGTTTGGGAAACTAGCATAGAGTATAGAAATGGTGTTGTATCTTTGTATAACTTGAAACTATATGTTCTGTGGACTTTTGAAACAAAGTTCGAATCTGAATTTCAGGTTTTTCAGGCGTGCCAGTCGACTGGTTCAGTATCAGTCGACTGCCCTATCGAACAGTAGCTTCTGTTCGATGCATCAGTCGACTGCCAAGAGGCCAGTCGACTGGTGCCGCGCCCAGAAACTTTCTGTGGCCGATACCAGTCGACTGGTTAGATCGCAGTCGACTGGTACCATTGCAGAGAAGATCTATAGATGAAAAGAAGTGTGTCATTGTATCATGCATGACTATTAGAGTTAGAATATCATCCCTAGATGGATTTAAAAGAAAAAAAAGAAGTTCCGTATTCTTAGTCGTGCATTAGTGTCAAGATAGTAGATAAAGTAGTGGACCGTCTAAGGTAGAGAAGGCGAGTCGCTACAATCCTTTCTTCGGCTGGCTTTCCTTCTGTTGGTTTGGTTCTTTAATTCCTTGTAGTAGTTTCGGGCCAGTCGGACCAGCTTAGGTCGATCTCCTTCTTCGTCTTCTGAGTCTGAGTCTTAATTAGACTCGGGTTCAGGTTGAGGCTTCTTCTTGGTTGTCCTTCCAGTTTTACCTGCAATAAAGGCAATACCTTTCTCGGCCAGATTGTAGTTAGTCTGTTCATGTAATTCTAATTCAGAGAACAATTCATCTAATTTAATTTTTGAAAGGTCCCTTGAAACCTTGTATGCATCTACCATAGATGCCCACAAGGTGTTTCTCGGGAAAGCATTTAAAGCGTACCTTATTAGGTCATGGTTTTCTACCTTATGAACGATGGTGTGTAGTCCGTTCATTAATTCCTGAATTCGGGCGTGGAGTTGAGCTGCTGTTTCGTTGTCGTTCCTCTTGATCGTGTACAACTTGTTCAGGAGGAGATCTCTCTTGCTGATCCGAGTGTCTAAAGTTCCTTCGTGCAGCTTGATCAGTTTCCCCCACAGTTCCTTGGCACTGTTGAATGGACCCACCCGGTTCAGCTCCTCTTTTGTTAAGCCGCATTAGAGGGTCTGGGTCGCCTTTGCATCAGCTTCAATCTTCCGTTTCAGAGCGGTGTCCCACTATATGTAGGTTTGAGGTACTCCTTCAGCATTTTTTGGAATCTCCAGTCTGGACTGGATGATTATCCACATGTCCACCTGAGTTTTCAGGTGGACCTCCATTCTGCTCTTCCAGTAAGAGAAGTCCTCCCCACTGAAGAGAGGTGGTCTTGCAGTGTTGAAGCCTTCTTGCATGACCATTTTATCTGAAACTAAGAAAGAGAAAGAGATATCCCAAGACTTGGTCTTGGATTAGTAGTGCGGGAAGTAAAACAAGAATATTTTTCGAGGGGTGTTGCACCAACCTCGATTAACGAGAAAAATTTCGAACGAACAAAAATATTAAAATAATTTCAAAAAAAATCCAAAAATTCTCAAATTGGTGGTTGCACCAAATTTGAGCTTCCCCGCTCTGATACCACTTGTTGGATCGAGAGAAACGATAAAGGGGGGTGAATATCGTTAATCATTTTCGGATTAAAAATAAGAGCATACGCAGTGGAAAATTAAATCACAACACAAAGACGCAAGCAGTTTTACTTGGTTCGGAGTCACGGTCGGCTCCTACTCCAAGGCCCACGGTCGTTGACCGTTTACTGCGGGCAATTCTATATGTGCGCAAAACCAGTTTACAAAATGTATTACAAGAAATGGTACAGTAAACTTAAAGTAGCTCTTCATTACCGACGTCCGATGTAGATTATATTTTCGGGGCAGAGGGACGTCGTCGGCGCTTGTATCTCGAGTCGGGAGGTTTCCGGAGCAGAGCGCGGGAGCAGAAGAGCGTGAATGCGTTGAAAGAATTGATGTGCAAAGCCTTGGGGTCGAGGGCCCTTTTATAGCCCCTGGGGGCGCTCGGAATGTCGGGGGCGCCCCCCCACGTGTCAGCTGATCCGAGTTCCTCTCGGTCAGCTCTGATCCCTTCAAACTCGGGATCAGGCTTTGACGGGGGCGCCCGGGACGCTGGGGGCGCCCGGGTTGACCGGGTCAACTCTTATCCGTTAGCTTCGCTGGCTTTCGCCTCGTTAGCTTGAACTGGGGGCGCCCGGACCATCCGGGGCGCCCGGGAGCATGCGGGCGCCCGGGAGCATGGGGGCGCCCGGGAGCATGGGGGCGCCCGGGAGCACGGGGGGCCCCGCCCATGAGCTGTCGAAGCACTTCTTTTGCTTCATCTGTTTTGTATTCACCTTGGGGGCCCCCAGGACACTCCGAGCGCCCTACTCAGCTACTGCCTCACTCCTTTGAGGCTCTCTGAGCTGCAGACACTCGTTCCTTCGGTCCTGCATCCAGGGTTAGTCCAAAACAACATAAAGTAATAATATGTTAGTTTTATACAGCCTTAGCTATCTTGGTTCTGACTTTGGGTCTCCCAAATGGAGCCCTAGGTCGAACCGACGCCTACTGTTCCCTCGACGGGGAACGCGTCCTCACCTACTCCTCTCGGGAGAATTTACCTGATGCCAACCGGCTCCTCCGGTTGGACTTTTACCCAGCAGTCCTTCGCCAGGTGCCTAGCTGTCCTTCGCTAGGTCTTCATTAACAAGCTGTCCTTCGCCTGGTGCCTAGCAGTCCTTCGCTAGGTCTTTATATCCTGGCATTCCTTCACCAGGTGCCTAGCAGTCCTTCGCTAGGGCTTTGTATCCTGGCATTCCTTCGCCAGGTGCCTAGCAGTCCTTCGTTAGGACTCTTCCTGCACACTTGAGTAACATGTTAGATAAACATTATACCGTAACTTTTGAACCCTTTTGTCATTATCAAAACACAGGTTCGACTTGGGTGCTTTCTGCACCAACACAGTCAACTGGTCCACCCCTATACCTAAGGTTTCCCTTCCCCGAGTACATTTTTCTTAGCACTCAAACCCTAGGATTTCCTTCCCGAGTACAATTCCCTCAGCACTCGACCCCTCACGACTTAGCTGACTCTTCATTCAGCAGCCTCGATCTGTTACCTTCAAGCCCGCTTCGACTTTGAATCTCGTCCCTCGGATGCATGCAAGCCCACGGCTCGTCTCCCCATGCCATCCTTCGCATATGCCTCGAAGTTCGCTTCCCTTGGCTCATCGTCCCTGCTTTGTCCACGATCCCTCGAATGCATACAAGCCCACGGCTTGTCTCCTCATCCCATCCTTCACCGGACCCGAAGTCGTCCAGCTAAGTCCATGTGTATCCTACAAACCTGCACACTCAAATACACATATCAAATACAAGGGTGAACCTAACTTAAACCCTTTGCCCAAACATCAAAACACATGGTCACTCCGGACCATAGATTGCCCCAACATGCATAGCTTTAATCCTCATGTCCATAGAGATGCCTACTATCCTCAGCTGTCCATCCTCTCAACCTCTTCTCCTCCCCAAAGCGGTTCCACTACTGCTCTAGACTAACCTCCTCAAACTCCATGCACATCTAAAAAAATGATTAATAAGGTTTTTTCAACTTCGGACGATCGGCCAAGTCCCACAGAAGTTTTTCACCGACCACCAAGGTAAATCGGGAAGTGCTCACGGCGAGTGGTCCAGAAGCCCAACGTCCCAAGGTTTGCATCTCATTTGGAGGAAATTTTTTTATAATATACGTCATAATTGGGGATCAAACCACGGATGTCTGAGATAACAACTAGTTACTCTTCCGTTGCACCATAACAACTGATATATGCTATGGATCACTGATGTGGACCACTGATTTTTATTTGACTATGTATTCCTTGTGCTAATCAAAATAAGGCTATGCACCTATCACTATACACTCACATCCCAAACCTAGATATGTACACTCTCACCTCTTACAACTCAATAACCTTATGTCAACAAACAAAATAAGGCTACACAAGGCTCTATACCTGTCACTACCCTAAACCCTGTTAATATGATAAAACATATACCCTCACAACTGAAAGTCACATCTCCAAGACCAAATTGTATTCTCTTACCTCTCACAACTCAATGATCTCATGTCAAACAAAATAAGGTTATACGAGGCTCTATATCTATCATTATGACAAGATGTACAACTCTCGACTCAGATTCAAAAATAACAAGCTACCCTCAAAGAAGACTCAAATATCTACTCTGGCTAGTAGAGTTCAGTTTGAGTAGATATTCGATGGTCATTGTCAAGTCTCCCTAAGCCAAATAGTTATAGAGTATCAGTAATAGACTGCATGATCGAAGAAGCACGCCCATGATGGATGAGGTGTCCGATCCGAATGTCCAAAACTCTACTCCAATATAAGACTCCAGTAAGCTAGCAAGATGCCCAATATGAATGGCTCCCCATCAAAGGTCCCTTCTAGGCGAGGAAGCCTAGCATCGTTATCATAGCGCACAAGACGAGATATTTGAGGATCTATAGAGATAAGTCACAGAATTGATGACTTAGCGTTTAGCGGCTTGGCATCTTGTAGATCATAAGTCCTCCGATCTTGACTCTAATTCCATCTTCGAAAACCCATATCACTGTTGGTGCAGATTGCACCCAAGTCAAACCTGTGTTTTGATATTGGCAAAAGGGTTCAAAAGTTAAGGGTTAATTGGTGTCTAACAAGTTTCTTGAGTGTACAGGAAAAGCCCTAGCGAAGGAATGCTAGGCACTGGCGAAGACTGCCAGAATGGACAAAGCCCTAGCGAAGGAATGCTAGGCACTGGCGAAGGACTGCCAGAATGGAAAAGCCCTAGCGAAGGAATGCTGGGCACTGGCGAAGGACTGCCAGAATGGACAAAGCCCTAGCGAAGGAATGCTAGGCACTGGCGAAGGACTGCCAGAATGGACAAAGCCCTAGCGAAGGAATGCTAGGCACTGGCGAAGGACTGCCAGAATGGAAAAGCCCTAGCGAAGGAATGCTGGGCACTGGTGAAGGACTGCCAGAATGGACAAAGCCCTAGCGAAGGAATGCTAGGCACTGGTGAAGGACTGCCAGAAGAAAAGACCTAGTGAAGGGCTGCTAGGCACCAAGCGAAGGGCAGCTTGGTACCTCAAGACCTGGCGAAGGACTGCTGGGCAAAAGTCCAACTGGAGGAGCTGGTTGGCACCAGGTAAATTCTCCCGAGAGGAGTAGGTGAGGACGTGTTCCCCTTGAGGGAACATTAGGCGTCGGTTCGACCTAGGGCTCCATTTTGGAGACCAAAGTCAGAACCAAGACAGCTGAGGCTGTATAACCTTTTATTTTATTGTTTTATTGTGTTTTGGACTAACCCTGGATGCAGGACCGAAGGAACGAGTGTCTGCAGCTCAGAATGCCTCAAAGGAGTGAGGCAACCACTGACCAGGGCGCTCGGAGTGTCCCGGGCGCCCCCATGGTGACCACAAAACACAACAAGACAAGAAAGACTTCGACAGTACATACACAGGGCGCCCCCGCTGTCCCGGGCGCCCCCATTGCAAATCAACTCTGTCGCGTCTGCGCTACATGCACAGGGCGCCCCCGCTGTCCCGGGCGCCCCCAGCCAGATTTACCAAAGAAGACTGAGCGTTGCGGATAAGAGTTGGCCGAGTCAACCAGGGCGCCCCCAGCGTACAGGGCGCCCCAGTCAAGACCTTATCCCGAGGTTCAAGGGATAAGTGGTTGACTGCGCTTTGTGTGGATCTGCTGCCACGTGGGGGGGCGCCCCCGTCGACCAGGGCGCCCCCAGGCCCTATATAAAGGGCCCTCGACCTCCTTCTTCAAAGCATCAATCACTGCGACACTTCTGCGCTCTTCTGCTTCTGCGACACGCTCCAGAAATCTTCCAACTCGAGCTGACGACGTCCCGCTGCTCCGAAACTTCGATCTACACCGGACGTCGGTAACGAAGAGCTGTATTTAAAGTTTACTAAACTGTTCTTGTTATTATCTTTCTTGTAAACTTTTACGAACTTATAGAATTGCCCGCAGAAAACGGTCAACGACCGTGGGCCTTGGAGTAGGAGTCGACCCAGGCTCCGAACCAAGTAAAACGACCGTGTTAGCGTTGTTTTTGCTCTGTTTTATTCCGTTGCGCACTTACTCTTTTTAAATCCGAACGATTTGCGACATTCACCCCCCCCTCTCTCGCATTTCTCGATCCAACAATCACCACCTTGAGTGTTGTGGTCACAAGAACAATACAGTGACCTTGATTTTCGAGTTAAACTAATTGAATTTTCTAGTATATTACAAGCGAAAGGATTCGTTGATTGACTCAACGATGTGCAAAGAATTGTTGACTATAAGGAGGTGCTCAATCATGTGAAAGTGAAGTTGGTTGTCATCAAACTCAAGGGTCGAGCATCCGCCTGATGGGAATAGTTGCGGTGCTCACAGGAGAAACAAAGAAAGGCCAAGATCACTAATTGGAATAAGATGAAAAGTTAGTTTCTTTCCTTTAGATACATCAGTCTCTATTTTAGTGACTTCATGCATTGAGACAGGGTACAAGATCGATCGATGAGTATACTGAGTAATTTTACCTATTGATTGCCCTGAATGATTTGTATGAAATAGAGGTTTGGCAGGATTGCATGGGTTTTTTCAGGATATTCTCAGCCTTTATTCATTATGGACTGTTTCAGAGGCTTATCATTGTGAGTTGGCAGTTGAAATATAGCAAAATAAGAAACCAATGAATAAAGGCGATTAAAGTAGACACCACAGGTTAATCCTAAAACACCTAACAAATATCTTTGTTGTGGTAAACTAGGGCATAAGACAACCGAGTGCAAGAAATTCGCTAGCCAAAGGGGCGCGAATTTATTGATTGAGGGAGATTTGAATGACGAGGCCAAAGTAATCGGCAATCTAAATTATAATGATGAAGAGATTGACGAGGTACTATATATATGGTGATGGCCACGAGATGTTATTTGTCTAACTCCCAAGAGCAATGTGAGGGATGATTGATTGAGGACTAATATTCTTCACACGACTTGTATAGTAGTGAATAAAGTCTGCAAGATGATTATTGACAACGGTGGTTGTGAAAATGTTGTGTCCGAGAAAGCTCTTCAAAAACTATAGTTGAAGATGGACTGCCTTCCTAAACCATTCAAGTTATCATGGCTAAGTAAAGGAAGTGAGGTAACAGTATATTAGAAATGCCTCGTGTCTTTTTTTGGCAGCAGATTCTCTGACGATGCTTGATGTGATATCATGGCGATGGATGCATGTCATATATTGTTGGTGCTACATTGGTAGTAAGATCGCAATATCATTCACGATGGGAGGAAGAAAACATATACTTTTTACAACAAAGGAAAGAAAATCGCACTAGCAACTCAACGTGGGCAACCACTCGTATCCTAGTAACCTCTAACACAAACTTTCTTTTTACGGCAATTTACCAAAGGGCGTACCTAAGAATTGGAAATTACCAATTCTGTATCATAGTTTCTATTTTACCAAAGGGCGCAGGCCTTTATGTGAACTTCCTCTTATACCCCTCTTCTAATTACTGTCTTTCTCTTTCTCTCTCTCAGTAACAAATTTCAAGACGTCCGTACACATGCTTGTTCAGACTTTTATCTTAAAATAATATATTATGGAATCGGCGCTAAAAACGAAAGGTAAAAACTAAAAAAATATTTCAGTTTCCAAACTTGATTAATATATAAATATTTTTTAATATTTCATCCGATTAATTAAAACTTTGATTAATATATAAATATTTTCAAGTAAAAATGTAAGGTAAATGATTTTTTTAAATTTGATTAATATTAACTAATATATTTAATAATATTTAATAAATATATTAATATATAAAAAAAATTTAAAAAAAATGTAAACTGTGGGCCTAAAATAAAACATTTCAGGCCCACGCTGGGCCTGAAATGTTTTATTTCAGGCCCACGTTGGGCCTGAAATGTTTTATTTCAGGCCCAGCGTGGGCCTGAAATGTTTTGTTTCAGGCCCACGTTGGGCCTGAAATGTTTTGTTTCAGGCCAACGTTGGGCCTGAAATCTTTTGATTTCAGATGCGACGTGGACTCAAATTTTTTTTCTATTTTAAAAATATATTAATATATAAAAAACATATCAAAACACTTAATTTCAGATTCAAACGCAGGGCCTGAAGTCATCCCAGAAGGGTCTGAAGTCAAATAACTTCAGAACCTATAAATAATTAATTTAATAAATAATAATTAAATATAAAAAATATTTTTAAAATTAAAAAATTTTCAGTGCCCTGGGGCCTGAAGTCATCCGACTTCAGGCCCAAGGAGGACCTGAAGTCATCAGACTTCAGGCCCTCCATCAATGATATAAAAATATATTTAAAAAAAAATTATAAAAAAGTTTAATATATAATTACATATTATATAGTAGTGGTTTAGGTATATCAGTGAGTTTGGGTGTCGAAACATCTAATAGGAGTGGTCTAGGAGATGAGATTTTGAGTGCCGAAACATCTAATCTTCCTGTATCACCAATGCTATAGGAGTGGTTTAGGTATATCAGTGAGTTTTGAGCAAAACTCACTGATGGACCTACCATATTTGGAATTCTGAAAACCCTATATCAGTAGACAGGGTTGAGCTAGGAGATGAGATTTTGGGTGCCGAAACCCCTAATCATACTGTATCACCAATGCTATAGGAGTGGTTTAGGTATATCAGTGAGTTTTGAGCAAAACTCACTGATGGACCTACCATATTTGGAATTCTGAAAACTCTATATCAGTAGACAGGGTTGAGCTAGGAGATGAGCTTTTGGGTGCCGAAACCTCTAATCTTGTTGTATCACCAATGCTATAGGAGTGGTTTAGGTATATCGGTGAGTTTTGAGCAAAACTCACTGATGGACCTACCATATTTGGAATTCTGAAAACTTTATATCAGTAGACAGGGTTGAGCTAGAAGATGAGATTTTGGGTGCCGAAACCTCTAATCTTGCTGTATCACCAATGTTATAGGAGTAGTTTAGGTATATCAGTGAGTTTTGAGCAAAACTCACTGATGGACCTACCATATTTGGAATTCTGAAAACCCTATATCAGTAGACAGGGTTGAGCTAGGAGATGAGATTTTGGGTGTCGAAACATCTAATCTTGCTGTATCACCAATGTTATAGGAGTGGTTTAGGTATATCAGTGAGTTTTGAGCAAAACTCACTGATGGACCTACCATATTTGGAATTCTGAAAACTCTATATCAGTAGACAGGGTTGAGCTAGGAGATGAGCTTTTGGGTGCCGAAACCTCTAATCTTGCTGTATCACCAATGCTATAGGAGTGGTTTAAATATATCAGTGAGTTTTGAGCAAAACTCACTATGGACCTACCATATTTGGAATTCTGAAAACTTTATATCAGTAGACAGGGTTGAGCTAGGAGATGAGATTTTGAGTGCCGAAACCTCTAATCTTGCTGTATCACCAATGTTATAGGAGTGGTTTAGGTATATCAGTGAGTTTTGAGCAAAACTCACTGATGGACCTACCATATTTGGAATTCTGAAAACTCTATATCAGTAGACAGGGTTGAGCTAGGAGATGAGCTTTTGGGTGCCGAAACCTCTAATCTTGCTGTATCACCAATGCTATAGGAGTGGTTTAAATATATCAGTGAGTTTTGAGCAAAACTCACTATGGACCTACCATATTTGGAATTCTGAAAACTTTATATCAGTAGACAGGGTTGAGCTAGGAGATGAGATTTTGAGTGCCGAAACCTCTAATCTTGCTGTATCACCAATGTTATAGGAGTGGTTTAGGTATATCAGTGAGTTTTGAGCAAAACTCACTGATGGACCTACCATATTTGGAATTCTGAAAATCCTATATCAGTAGACAGGGTTGAGCTAGGAGATGAGATTTTGGGTGCCGAAACATCTAATCTTGCTGTATCACCAATGCTATAGGAGTGATTTAGGTATATCAGTGAGTTTTGAGCAAAACTCACTGATGGACTTACCATATTTGGAATTTTGAAAACTCTATATCAGTAGACAGGATTGAGCTAGGAGATGAGATTTTGGGTGCCGAAACCTCTAATCCTGCTGTATCACCAATGCTATAGGAGTAGTTTAGGTATATCAGTGAGTTTTGAGCAAAACTCACTGATGGACCTACCATATTTGGAATTTTGAAAACTTTATATCAGTAGACAGGGTTGAGCTAGGAGATGAGATTTTGGGTGTCGAATCCTCTAATCTTGCTGTATCACCAATGCTATAGGAGTGGTTTAGGTATATCAGTGAGTTTTGCTCAAAACTCACTAATGGACCTACCATATTTGGAATTCTGAAAACCCTATATCAGTAGACAGGGTTGAGCTAGGAGATGAGATTTTGGGTGCCGAAACCTCTAATCTTGCTGTATCACCAATGCTATAGAGTGGTTTAGGTATATCAGTGAG
>JAGFNQ010010588.1:0-93932 GCA_024364735.1 Boesenbergia rotunda
AATATAGAAACTTTGGTTAGACAAGATAGGTGCAGGGCCCCAAACATCAGAATGAATTATTTCAAGTCGAAAATTGAAAAAATGGTCAGATGAAGAGAAAAGTAACTTATGACTTTTAGATTCTTACATGCTTGACATGAATGAGATGGAGAGGAACTAAAGGACGTAGGTAAATCATACCTATTTATGATCGACTGAACAATACGAAAGGAAGGATGACCAAGTCGAACATGCCAAGCTGGTTTATTTGTGCATTCACCAATAAAAGCTTTGATTGAAGAATTTTGAAGATAGTAAAGGTCATTTTTTATTCCCCCATGAAGCACAATAGTATTTGTTCCTCCATCTTTTATAAGATAATGATTATGATGAAATTCAAAAAAAACATTATTATCAAGGCAAAACTGATGTGTAGAGAGTAAATTTTTAGTAATAGATGAAACATGAAAAACATTACGCATATGAAAAACACGATTGGACAAATGAATATATGAGTTTCCAAGATTAACAATTTGCAAACCTAAGCCATCACCTACTTGTATCGTATCCGAGTCAGCATATGCTAGTATTTCTATAAAGAATTATAGTTTGAAGTGACATAATGAGTTGCTTCAGTGTTAATATACTATTCAGCAGATAAAAATTTAGAAAGTTTGTCCTGAGTAAGCATAGACGAGAGAAGTTTAGGATAGATTTGTGAAGTAGTTGGTTGATTTAAAGTTGCAGGACCACTGATAAAGGTTCTGCCGAGTCTTTTAAGACATTGAATACCAGTATGTCTAATTTGGAGACAAAATTGACATCTTCTTAGAGCTGAAGGACCATCAATGAAGGTTCTGTCAAGTCTTTTAGAACATTGAATACCAATATGTCTAAATTGGAGATAAATTTGATATCTTCGAAGATCTGACATCAAAAATAAAAGCAACAAAAACAACACAAGTTGTTGTTGTTGTATCTTGGCTTCTTGTTGAGAAAAAGTTATAAGAGTAGAAGAGAAAAAGGTAAAACACTAGTCGAATGATGATTGAGTCCAAGGCTAAATGGACGGAGGCTATTCCTCTTCTCTCCTACTATCACGTCGTGAGTTGACGAGTGATAGAAACGAGGAAGGAAGGTGGTGAGCAATAAATCGAGGAGGAAGAGACAAAGCACTTTAAAAAAAAATTATCTTCGAATAATAATAATAATAATAATAGTGACAACAAGCGTCACATGGAGAAAAAGAAAGATGTCGCATAAGAAAAAGTGACTCGTAAGATAAGAAGAGTTATCGCTCTGATACCATATAGGAAAATAGAAATAGAGAAAAGAAAAGAGGTAACAAAAAATAACTTTGTTGATTGAATGACTCATCCATGAGATATACAATTTATAGAAGTCTTAGCACGCTTAGTCAAATAAAAAATTAATAAAGAAAATTATTAATTAACGGATTCATAAGAAACTATCAATTAACAGATTAATAAAGAAAAATACCTAATCTAATAATTAATATAATTAAATTTATTTTGACTCGGTCAAAAATCTTATTAAATAATTATTCCCTTTTAGAAAAGAGGTGAAGAAGAAACAGATTCTATGAATGAGATTTTAATCTCACATAATTAGGAGTTTTAAGTTATATTGATTAGTTTATATTGATTCATAAGCATGTTAGTTGTGAACAAATATATAAAGAGAGACTCTCTATTACGCATGAGTACACAAGGATAGTACAAATCCAGGGCTCAAATTTGTACTGAACCAAGTTGACTTGTGTGCAAGCATAACCTGCGCGCGTCGAATGCCGAGACCGATCAAGACTGCACCTGAATTTTTTTTTTGCTATTTGATCAAGAATTTAACAGAAACATTAATATGAAGTTGATAACGATTCCATAATCCCTTGACGATAATGACTGATTAGTAATGGCAGATGACTGTCATTTAACACAGCGTTAAATGGTCATAATTTGATCTTTCATTGAAGGTTGGGGTGATCACTCCTATAAAAGAAGGTCATGAGTAAGAGCAAAAGGGATAGAGACGGAAAAAACGCAAAAAAGAGGATCTCCATCGACTTTCATTCTCCAAAAATTCTCTCTGCCATGTAATTTTCACTTGGTGGGTTTTTTCCGTGGTAGCACTCGAGTACCTCCTCAGTTCGTCGTGAACCACCCGTGCTTGGTGGCAATTGCGGTCGGCCGCTGTGTCACGAAAAATAGACGACCCACGTAACCTCGAAGCACAGTCGGAGGTGGGACGAATATGTTTTAAGGAAACTATATTACACAGGCTTCAATAACTCTTTCTTTCACTTGAAGTCGGGAGTCTGCACACGGAGTTGGGAGTTGGGAGTTGAGAGACTATACTTGGAGTCGAGAGTTGGGAGACTACACTTAGGAGTCGGGTGTTTGTACTTGGGAGTCGGGAGCCTACAACTTCGACTCTATAGTCGGGAGTTTATATTCGAGAGTCTGGACTCTGCACTCGGGAGTCTGCAGTCAAAAGTCAGAAGTCTGCACTCGGATTCTGTACTCGAGAGTCTCCATTCTGACATACAAGACAACTCAATTTTTCCAACCAACTCAATCATTCCAAGCAATTTCTTCTTTACTTGGCAACCTTAAATTATCAATTCGTCATTCAACAGGTAAGTCTAATTTAATTTGTAATTCAATATGGACTACTTCTCTTATATCTCCAATAAGATTGTCCAATAACAAATTCATGTCAGATGAGTCCCAACAAGACTAACTCGGTCGAGTTCGGATAAAGTCAGCCAACTCCGTCGAGCTCAAGTCGAGTCAATATAACCCACATTCGAGTTAAGTTCAAGCCGCTCCTGAACTCACATGCGACATGGCAATTAACGACAGTTACAAAAGTATCAGCTACAAAGAGGTCACACCTTTTGGTGAAAAGGACCTTTGAGAACATGGGCCACCTTTCACTCTTTGTATAGGGTGGCAATGCATGGAAATTATTATTTTTCACTCCTTTGTTATTTCTTTCTTGTATGAGAGATCTGATTTGAGTGTCTTAGGGTCTAACTCAGGTTCATCTGGACCTCTCTTCTAACCTAGTCTTTTCGATCATTGTTGTCGGAGATCTTCATCTAAGTCCTTGCATTACTCGATCAGCACAATGATAGAGACCAATCCAATAGATAGAAGTCAACCCGACAAAAACTGACCTGACATAGGCCAACCCAATAGAAGCAGGCCTGACCAAACTGACCTAACAAGAGTCTATTGAAGTCATTTGACATGTATCCAACCTACCAAAAGAGATCAGTCGCGAATACATTGAGAGTCACTCCATTCCTCATTTGGATCAATATAAATAAAACATAAAAAATGAACTTGAAAGATAAAATAAAAATGAAAATTCTAGGATAGTTTACGAGAATGTTTATTTAGCTAAGTAATTGAGTAGTTTTCTCGGAGCAAGCTGTGGCCAAGCTGCTGCTCTATTTTAAGACTGTTGGGCACAATCAGTCATTGAGAACGTTACGGTCGAACTGCTGCTCTATTTTAAGAAAATATTGAATTTAAAATTATAATAATTAAATTCAGACTACTGTTAAAAATAATTTCAAAAATTCAATGTGCTTGAGTTCATTGTGTGCTCTATTTCATTGGATGGATTGATAGTTAACATATGAATATTATTATTTTAAAATTTAAAAAATCAAAATTTAATAAAATTAATGTATTAGTCTTCTCCATGTATTAGCCATAACATATGGGTTAATAGTCTCTGTAATTTATTTTCTCCATGTTGACCCTGGGATGGATTGACGGGGACGTTGGGATGAACAAATCACTTTTTATCATCGCGAGCTCATTGAGTGTCGAGCTTCGAGGGCCTGAGTTGTGCAGTCTCGTGGTCGAATCCTGAGTGAGCGTTTAGTGAGTGACTCGAGCGCCGAGCGATCCAAGTGCTCAAGTATCGAGTTATCCGTGGCAAGGGCTGACTGCAAAGTGCTCAAGTGTCCAGTCTAAGTCGTCCAAGCTACCAAGTGACCCGAGAAGGTCAAAGCCGAGTGTACCTAGACCAAACACTTTAAGTGCCAAGCTCCCAAGTATCGGGAGTCGAGGTCGAGCACCGAGAGTTTGAGAGTCGAGACCGAGTGTCGGAAAAAAAAGATATAACAATTGTAAAAAATAAATAGGAATTTTTTTTTTAAAAAAATGTTCTTTTATGTTTTAGAAAATGATTAAAAGGATTTTTCTAAAAAAATATTGTTTCTCATATTTTTTTATGTTTATTTTTTTATATTTTAATACATTAAATTAATTAGTTTAATTTTATCAAAATTATTATTAATAAAATATTATTATCAAAGTATTTTTTATCCACTACTAAAAATTATTTAAATTTAATTAAAATTATTTTAACTTAATAAATGTTACTTACAAATTAGTATTACAATTATGACATAATGATTATAACATGTAATTATGCCTTAGCTCATGTGCGGAAAAAAAATATTAATAATGCTGACATCATGTGTCTTTCACGCCCCATCTGAAGGTCGGTGGAAGGATAGTAAATGATACGGCTTTTTATCAAATGGTACATTTGAAAATTCATATTTATCAAAAGGTATATCATGATTTTATTTTTATCAAATGACACATCTATTTGAGTGAACTTCCTCTTATATCTTTTCCACCAAAAATAGCTTTCTTATTTCATAATTTCGAGACATTCGAACTAATTTATCAGTTATCTCAATTTAAAATAATATTTTGTGGTATGGATGCCCCAGAGAGTCGAATTTTTCTCAGCCTATATATATATTTCTACCTTGCATAACTCGTTTCATCACGAATGTACATATATATTCTACATTGCACAACTTGATTCATTACGAAGGCACCTGAGGAAGATAGGTGTTGAAGGAGAATCATCAAGCAATCGCTTGTTTGATAGAAATAGTAATGTACATATGATTGTCATCTTTGATATGGTATCAGACCTAGTTTTATACATGATAAACTTCTAATGACTATTTTTTTTTGTTTAGAGAAGGACTCTAACAGTACCATGCATTACATAATTAGGGTTCTCTGAAATTTTTTAAACTTACGATAAATTAATGCTTGAATTCGACCTAGGGGTGATATATTACCATATCAGGCCTTGGGAGTGCATGATATAATTTCTTTCAAGTCCTAGGAGGGCCTGAAATCCTTAGATTTTAGGCCCTGGGAGGGCCTGAATTTCTTTGATTTCAGACCCTCCCAGGGCTTAATATCCTTTGATTTCAGGCCCTAGGAGGGCCTGATATCCTTGTTTGTTTTTTAAACTAATGAAACACTTGATTATGATTTTGATATCAGGGATGATAATGTTGCTGACGAAATTCTCTCTGAGATATGGAATACTCTTGATGATAATACTGTCATGGGGAATGGAGCAAAAATAGCCAGTAATAATATTCCATTATTTCCCCAGTATAGTGATAATAGAATTACAAGAAATTTGACATTTGATCTAAATGAAGAAGCAAGTAATCTAGAAGATGGGTGTCTGAATTCTTTTACAAGACTTGTTGAAATCTTTGAGCCAACATGGAGTGGGGAGGAAGAAATTGAAATCTGAAATGCAGATGAATTACAACCCAGTACAAGTGTACTAGAATTTCGAGCTGATGATATGCAGATTGAGCAATATGAATTCCCCCCAGATCAGTACACTGACTTAGAGGAGGAGTTTCCAATAGCTGATGATCCTTATATTTTGAATTCTCGATTGCTTGCTGGGTCAATTGGAGAGGCAGAGGCAAGAGATGAGTATGAATTTTCTGTGGGGCAGATTTTTCCATCTAGAGAAGAATTCAAGAATGCACTTGTCAAACATGTCATAGTTAAGCATATGAGATATAACCCAGTTGACAACCGAAAAAATAGAGTTAAAGAGTATGCTTCAACCAACCATGTACATGGAGAGTAGTAGCAAGGGGAGAAGTAGAGTTCACTGTTACAAAATACGTAAAGGAACACTAATGTGGAGCTGTTAGGGAAAGTGCTAATCATCATGCATGCTCTTCATCATTTGTTGCGTCTTTTGTTGAAGAGCTATTTCTTCATAATGAATAATACAAACCAAGTATGATTATATTAGATATTAAAGCTAGATTTGGAGTGACCATATCTTATAGAAAAGCATACGTACCTAGGGAGAAAGCATTGAAAAAGGTCGTCGGAGATTATTGTTGGACCTTGGATGGTTAGAGAGAGGGGGTGTGAATAGCCAGACATACAAAAACTTGGCTTTTTTGAACTCTTTCTGCGATCAGAGATTAGTAGCGGGAACAAACACAGAAAGAACAAACAGAACCGAAATACAAAGACAGAAACCAAACCAGTCGCTAACTCAGATGGTTTACAAGGTTCAGGGATAACTTGCCCCTACTCCTTGGCGTGCCCGTAAGGTGGGCGATCCCTTGATCGTCGACAGATCAAGCCCCGAAACTTTCGGATAGAATAAAGCCTCATTCTCGGTGGAGAAACCTCTCCACAATCGTCTTAAGATGATATGAGATTTAGTACAGGAGATCACGAGAAGAAAGCTCACAATAAAATGTAGCAGAAACACTCAAGCACGAAGACTATCCAGAGAGCTCAAACAACCCAGCAAAACTTCTCTAGTTTTCTGTCTGTTCTCCTTAATACGCTCCTCTGCTTTCCAGCTTCTTCTTAAGCTTCTGCTCACCGTCGCCAGACTCCATCAGCACCCATTGAATCACAGTCTGACCCACTGACTCCACTGAGCACTCAGTCCACTGAAGACCCCTTCAGCTGAGCCTCCGGTTAGTCGCCAGCCGTGCCAGAAGCCATTGAGACCTGAAAATAGAAAATAGACAAACCTGCCATGGTGAAAGTCGCCATTGACTCTTCTCCTTGGTTTGTATCATCCCTGTCTCACCTGCACACTCAACAGAAGCTTAGCAAAGCATATCACAAAGAAATCAACAGGTATCAGAAAGATTCAGAGCGAAATCGGAGCGTCTGACAATGATTCAAATTAAAGTTATCAGACACTGATTGGTCACTCGGACCAATCAGTGAGAATCCTGATCGATCAGGCTCCTACCTGATCGATCCAGTGACTCTGTGATCGGTCACACTGACCGATCAAGGATCAAGGATCGGTCACCAGACTGATCCACATGCTTACTGGGATTTCTTCCAGTTCCCTCCAGCCAAAGGCACCTGATCGGTCACCTGACCGATCAAGTTGTGCCCTGATCGGTCTAGTGATCGATCAGGTTACTCCCTGACGGATCTGGAGCCATCCTGATCGGTCAGGGTGCGGATAGACCAATCCTGATCAGTCAGACAAACCGATCAGGTTTATCTTCTGATCGTTCACCAGAACGATCAGAAGCCAAACAGAAACCACACAGAGTGTTTCTGTTTTCTTCCTGATCGTTCACCAGACCGATCAGACTCTCTGGATCGGTCACCAGACCGATCTGTTCACAAGGGAACTCATGCCAACTCTTGATCAGACTCTAAACCGATCAGGTCACTTGGCTCAGTCACCTAGCTTCACTCGCTAGGACCCGGCTTCACTCACCGGGGTTTCCGTCACCTGGCTTCACTCACCAGGACCCGACTTCACTCATCGGGACCCGACTTCACTCACCGGGGTTTCCATCACCTGGCTTCACTCACCAGGACTCGACTTCACTCACCGGGGTTTCCATCACCTGGCTTCACTCACCAGGACCCAGCTTCACTCACCGGGGTTTCCATCACCTGGCTTCACTCACCAGGACCCGGCTTCACTCACTAGGGTTTCCGTCACCTGGCTTCACTCACCAGGACCCGGCTTCACTCACCAGAACTTGGCTTCACTCATCGAAATTTCATGCCCAATCCCCGACCAGGACTTAAGCCGAATTTACTCACTCACCTAAACTTAAATCGGTGTCAACACCAAAACAACAATCAGGTCAGACTACATCAACAATTATGATGAGGTATATAGAGATCTTCCATAATATCTGCGTGAGTTAAGAGATAGAGATCCTGAAACTTATGTGGCACTATGCAGGAATAATAACAATGAGTTCTAGCGGTGTTTTTGGGGTTTTGGTGCTGCCGAAGGGTGTTCAGGTCTTATTTGCGTAGACTTATTGGAATTGATGCCACACATCTAAGAGAAAAGTATCCGGGTGTATTGTTGATTGCTACGACGATTGATGGTAATGACAATGTTCTCCCAGTTGCCTTTGGAATAGCTGAAGTTGAATGTGAGTCTGCATGGGAGCGGTTTTTGGAGCATACAAAGAGGTTCTTTGTTGTCGATGAACACTCAATGACCATAGTATCAGATAGACATCGTGACATTATATCAGCAGTTAGAAAAGTCTACACAAACGCGCATCATGCTTTTTGTTGCCGTCACATGTCTTATAATATGGTAACTGATACTGGAAGTAGAGCTGCTATAGGTTTGTTTTGGGCAGCATCACGAGCAAACACAATACTCCAATATGATATGATCATGCATGCAATGCTTGAAAAACATCCAAATGCCCATAAGTGGCTTCAGAACATTGACCCTAAAAGGTGGGCTAATGCACACTTTATTCGGAGAAGGTACAGAATGCTTACCACGAATTGTGTGGAGAGCTTAAATGCTTTGTTCAAGTCTACACTGTTGGGAACGAGATGGCTATAGAGGGGGGGGGGGGGTGAATATAGACAACCACTTTCACCTTTGAAACTTATCACGATTTCTGCAACTCAAATATCAGTAGCACAGCGGAAAGAGTAGAAAACAGAGTGTGTAGAAAAATAAAACGAAAGCAAAACAAACACGACTAGCAAGATCGCTAACAAGGAGGGTTTACAAGGTTCGGGGATAACTTGCCCCTACTCCTTGGCGCGCCCGTAAGGTGGGCGATCCCTTGATCGTCGGCAGATCAAGCCCCGGAAATCCGGATATCAAATCCTCCTTCTCGGTGGAGTAACCTCTCCACAAAATGTCTCAACAAGTAGATGTAGAATGAAAAGCACAGAGACAATCAGAGACTTACAGGGCACAAGCAGATGAAGAGAAACGCTTACAAGCACAAACAACAACCCAGCACAACCTCGGCAAGAGCCTTCACTCAACTCTTCCTTGTTTGCTTGTTGATCGCCATGCCACGAGTCCTTCTTAGTGCTCAGGTCTCTCAAGCTTCAAAGAATGATCAAGTTTGCAGAAGCTTCAAGACTCAGAGTGATTGCTAAGGATGGATCAAGTGTTGCTGCAGTAGAGAGAACTCTCCTCTCTTCATCGCCAGCCCACACTTATCCCAGCTGCCCAAACGCCAGGTCACAGACGCTCCACTCAGCTCCCAGCTGCTCACCTGCAACAAGCCAGCTACCCCTGACCTCCTCTGGACTCACTGAACTCTCCTCAGTCGAGCCCCAGCCCCAGGTCAGCTTCCAACCGTTGCCAGCAGCGCCCGTTGTAACCTGCGATGGAAAATTGCCAATCCTGCTCAACGGAAAGCCTCCCTTTGACCCTCCTTGAGTGTTTGAATCATCCCTGTAAAGCCTGCACACTCCAATAGAAGCTTAGCAATGCATATCAAACATAATCAGCAATGTAGCAGAGAATCGGCAATGAAAACAGACGCGATCAGAGCTTCTGACAGCGTATTTGAATTAAAGTTCTGCGCCTGATCGATCACCAGACCGATCAGGAAGGACCCTGATCGGTCACCAGACCGATCCACAGTCTTCTGCATACTCTTGATCGGTCACCAGACCAATCAGGCTCCAGCCTGATCGGTCACCAGACCAATCAGGCTGAAACTTTAATCAAATCCTAGCTGCACCTGATCGGTCACCAGACCAATCCAGGCTCCAGCCTGATCGGTCACCAGACCAATCAGGCTCCAGCCTGATCGGTCACCAGACCAATCAGGCTGCTTCCAGACCAATCAGGCTCCATTCTGATCGGTCCAGCGGAAATCAAATCTTAAGTCTTTGATCGGTCACCGGACTGTTCTGGACCTGATTAGCAAGGGAACTCAACTCACTGTTCGCTCCCTGATCGGTCACCAGACCGATCAGGAGCTGTGCAGTGAGTGAAACACACACTCCCTGATCGTTCACCAGACCGATCAGACATCGCTGGATCGGTCACCAGACCGATCCACGAAGGAGCAGCGTGCCAACTCCCTGATCGGTCACCAGACCGATCCAGGGACGCAGACCTAGCCTTCCAAGCTAGGATTTCATCCACCTTAACCCTCCAAGCCAAGGATTTCACCATCTAACCCTCCAAGTTGGGAATTTACACCTAACCGTCCAAGTTAGGACTTTTCACCTAGCCCTCCAAGCTAGGTCTTTTCACCCAACCCTTCCGAGTTAGAACATCATCCATCCTAGCCCTCCAAGCTAGGACCTGACCCTTCAAGCCAGGACTTTTTCACCTAATTCTCCAAGATGGGAATTTGCACCTAACCCTCCAAATTAGGACTTTTCACCTAGCCCTCCAAGCTAGGACTTTTCACCTAGCACTCCAAGCTAGGACTTTTCACCCACCTCTTCCGAATTAGGACTTTTCCAACACCTGGCTTCACTCACCAGGACCCGGCTTCACTCACCGGGATTTCCATCACCTGGCTTCACTCACCAGGACCCGGCTTCACTCACCGGGATTTCAATCACCTGGCTTCACTCACCAGGACCCAGCTTCACTCACCGGGATTTCAATCACCTGGCTTCACTCACCAGGACCCGGCTTCACTCATCGGGATTTCAACCTTGCTTCACAAGCTAGGACCTGGCTTCACTCACCAGGATTTCATGCCCAGTCCCCGACCAGGACTTTAACCCAAATTCGCTCAACCAAACTTAAATCATTGTCAAACACCAAAACAACAACCGGGCTAGACTGCATCAACAATCTCCCCCTTTTTGTTGTTTGACAACCCGATTTAAGTTTAGGTATCAATCAATTGAAATCCGTTCAATTCTTATAAGGGAATCATGATCCTCCCCCTATAATAACCATAAACTTAATCAGTCATTCTCTCCCCCTTTGTCAAACATCGAAAAGGGTATGGTTATTAAGTTTAAACATACCTCCCCCTCAAACCAAGGGTCTCTCCCCAAACCCAAAATAATCAAAGGATACTTTTTGAATTGCATATGAGAGGCATATACCATAAATGTATTATGGCAACAACGTATATGCATCATATGGAAATAAGTGTGAATTGCACATGTAAACATATACAGAAATATATCATGGTCAAACATGTATATGTTTCATATGACAAGTAATAATGCAGCTTCATCAGACTTATGATTGATACAGAAAAATTTCTGATTTATCTATGAACGATCAATTTTCAGAAAAATTTCTGTAATTCTGATTCGTTCAAGATCGGGCTGCATTAACACTTGGACTTCCATGTGAAGACATATCATGGTCAAATACGTATATGCTTCATAGGACAAGTAAGGAATGCAACTGTATCTGAAACATAGTCCTGATTGGTCTCCGTGACCAACCAGGTCTGTTGATTACGTGATACAGAAGGATATTTGATTAGTCTGGGGAGCGATCAGATTTCAGAAAAATTTCGAAAACTCTGATACGTTCCTGATCAGACTGCATTAACAATTTGCATTCCATAACAGGGGAGATGACTCTATTAATATTCGTCATTTCAGAAAAATTTCCAAAACACGACATTAAGAACAAGAGTCAAGACTCAAACAAACCTTTTCTTATGAATTTGAACATTCCAACATAGGTTTGTATCAAATCAGTATTTAGGTTTTGTTTCAAGTACCACTTGAACAAATTTATGCTCCCTTAGTACCAGGTTTGTACCAATGAGTGATCCAATATGTTTCAATTGGACTTGGTTTGTATCTGATTTGTGTGTATCAGTTTTGTTGGTGATATGATCATTACACTGATACAATTTGATGAAAAGGAGTTGGTTTGAGGAGGTTTTGGATCAATTTGGAACGATTTGGGAGTTCCTTGATCAGAGTTGGTCTGATCGGTCACCAGACCGATCAGAAGCACCCCTGATTGGTCGGTGGACCGATCAGGGATGATACAGAATGATTTTTCAGTTTCAGAAACAAAATTTCAGAAACTGTGAAATCAACTTTGTTTCAAATCTCAACCATTCCTAAACCCTAATTCAATTAATGTTGATCTATTTGGTCCTAAGGGTTCCCTTAATCAAGATATATGTCATGATCTGTGTCAAAGCATGATGAGTATGTTCTTAATCATGAACTTGAGTCCCAAAACCAGGTTTGTATGATCAGTTATGTTCAAAGCATGTTCTTGGCATGATCATGTGTGAATCAAAATATTCCAAGTATGATCAAATTTCATGATACACAAGGTATGATCAAATTTTCAAATCATGCTTATATAACACTAGTATCAAGGTATGATTAAGTTCCCAATTTTTTATCAAGTTCATTTACCATCATAAGCAACACTAAGTGTGAAGACCTTGAATACATGCCAATTCTTTTGATTCATTTCAAGAAAACACTGAACCTAGACCTTAAGTTCATGTTTTTGTCTAATGATGTATTGTGAGATTTTCAATGTGTCCATACTTGTTCTCTAGCATGCATCCATATTCTACAACACTATTTGAGTCAAAACATGATGGTGTTCTCTAAGCATGAAATTGAGTATCAAAACATGTTTGTATCAAAACATGATCATATCAAGAAACCTTAGTTTGATACAAGGGAATCACTAGGTCATAGAAGGTTAAACAGTGAATTTTAAAACTCATGGTGATGCCTTGTGAGATTTTTCTAATGATCAGCCCAAACTATATGTTCATCTTGTTCTTAAACATGCATTCATGTGTTATAACACATACAAGATACTCATGGCATACTTGGGCTTGAGATAAGACATTTCATAAACCATAACTTGCATGAAAACACAAATTGTAAATAAAACCAATTCTTTTAAGCAATTCATGCCAAGAGCAAATTATGTGTGAATCTAAACCCTTCATGCAATATATAAAAATAATTTCCAAGGCTTGTTGACTTATTTTGAAACTAGTGTAACCTTAGCCTTGGGTTTGGAGCACCACTTATCAACAACCTATGTTGATAGATGCTCCCCCTCAATTAAAACTTATACAATTCTAAATGTTGAGGTTTTAGGTACCCAAATTTTGGGACCTAAGAATCTACAATGAATGACTTTGGCACCCATGCCTTAGTCATTTTCTTTCTAGCCTTTTGAACCCTATAGCATTTTGGTGACCTAAATTGGAGTCTTGACATTAAGGATACAAAGGTCGGTTCCTTAGGTCGGTAACCTATACCGGCCTTGTTGTAAACCGCCCTTTGGGAATTCAAGATCATGTCTAAGGTTTTTGGAGCCAGTTGAAAACTTCTCAAGAATATTCTTGAGGTTTTCAACTTGGCTCTTCAAATCCTTATTTTCACCCTCAACATTTTAACATGCAAATTATCAAGATCCTCATCCTTAGAGAATTTCAATTTTTCTACTTCAAATTTCAATGACTTAATCTTATTCTTTGATTTCTTTAACAACTTAGTTAAGCATGCTATCATCCTATAGCATTTATCTAATTCCGGAGAGATTACCTCTTCATCATCCGAAGATGATGAAGGCGCGATTGAGGAGCTTGAAGATTCATCACTGCTTCCTTCACTTGAATTCTCTACTGCCATGAAAGCAAAATGATGGAAGTTCTTCTCCTCCTCTTCATTCTTCTTCTCCTTTCTTTTGTTGCCTGTCACACAAGCAAATCCTTTCTCTTTTGGGCTTGTGTTAGAGATCTCGTGTAGCTCCAACTCACAAAACAAATCCTCTAACTTAACAAAAGATAAGTCCTTGGAAACCTTGTAAGCATCCACCATGGATGACCACAAGGCGTTCCTAGGAAAAGCTTTGAGAACATACCTCACTAAGTCTCGGTTTTCTACCTTTTCATCAATGGAGTGGAGACCATTCAATACTTCTTTGAATCGACAATGAAGCGTACTTACAGTTTCATTTTCTCCCATTGTCAAGTTCTGGAGTTGGCTGTGAAGGAGATCCTTCTTGGCTGTCCGGGTGTCTTGAGTTCCTTCATGGAGCTCAATAATCTTATTCCATAGATCTTTAGCACTTGTGAAAGGACCCACCTTGACCAACTGATCCTTGGTCATTCCACATTGCAAGGTGACAATGACTTTGGCATTGGCTTCCCCCTTCCGAATTTGCTCAGCCGACCACTTGGAAAACTCAAGCTCCTTTCCTTCATTATCCTTTGGAAGAGAAAACCCCTCCTTGACAGTGAACCACAAACTCATATTTGTCTTTAAGTAAAACTCCATTCTTGACTTCCAATATGAAAAATCTGTGCCGTCAAAGAATGGAGGTCGGTTTGTGTTGTAGCCTTCTCCTCCAGCCATCATGTTGTAAGCTCTCGGATGTTAAGTCGTGAACAGAGCCCCAAGCTCTGATACCACTTGTTGGGAACGAGATGGCTATAGAGGGGGAGGGTGAATATAGACAACCACTTTCACCTTTGAAACTTATCACGATTTCTGCAACTCAAATATCAGTAGCACAGCGGAAAGAGTAGAAAACAGAGTGTGCAGAAAAACAAAACGAAAGCAAAACAAACACGACTAGCAAGATCGCTAACAAAGAGGGTTTACAAGGTTCGGGGATAACTTGCCCCTACTCCTTGGCGCGCCCGTAAGGTGGGCGATCCCTTGATCGTCGGCAGATCAAGCCCCGGAAATCCGGATATCAAATCCTCCTTCTCGGTGGAGTAACCTCTCCACAAAATGTCTCAACAAGTAGATGTAGAATGAAAAGCACAGAGACAATCAGAGACTTACAGGGCACAAGCAGATGAAGAGAAACGCTTACAAGCACAAACAACAACCCAGCACAACCTCGGCAAGAGCCTTCACTCAGCTCTTCCTTGTTTGCTTGTTGATCGCCATGCCACGAGTCCTTCTTAGTGCTCAGGTCTCTCAAGCTTCAAAGAATGATCAAGTTTGCAGAAGCTTCAAGACTCAGAGTGATTGCTAAGGATGGATCAAGTGTTGCTGTAGTAGAGAGAACTCTCCTCTCTTCATCGCCAGCCCACACTTATCCCAGCTGCCCAAACGCCAGGTCACAGACGCTCCACTCAGCTCCCAGCTGCTCACCTGCAACAAGCCAGCTACCCCTGACCTCCTCTGGACTCACTGAACTCTCCTCAGTCGAGCCCCAGCCCCAGGTCAGCTTCCAGCCGTTGCCAGCAGCGCCCGTTGTAACCTGCGATGGAAAATTGCCAATCCTGCTCAACGGAAAGCCTCCCTTTGACCATCCTTGAGTGTTTGAATCATCCCTGTAAAGCCTGCACACTCTAATAGAAGCTTAGCAATGCATATCAAATATAATCAACAATGTAGCAGAGAATCGGCAGTGAAAACAGACGCGATCAGAGCTTCTGACAGCGTATTTGAATTAAAGTTCTACGCCTGATCGGTCACCAGACCGATCAGGAAGGACCCTGATCGGTCACTAGACCGATCCACAGTCTTCTGCATACTCTTGATCGGTCACCAGACCAATCAGGCTGAAACTTTAATCAAATCCTAGCTGCGCCTGATCGGTCACCAGACCAATCCAGGCTCCAGCCTGATCGGTCACCAGACCAATCAGGCTGCTTCCAGACCAATTGGGCTCCATCCTGATCGGTCCAGCGGAAATCAAATCCTAAGTCTTTGATCGGTCACCGGACCATTCTGGACCTGATTAGCAAGGGAACTCAACTCACTATTCGCTCCCTGATCGGTCACCAGACCGATCAGGAGCTGTGCAGTGAGTGAAACACACACTCCCTGATCGTTCACCAGACCGATCAGACATCGCTGGATCGGTCACCAGACCGATCCACGAAGGAGCAGCGTGCCAACTCCCTGATCGGTCACCAGACCGATCCAGGGACGCAGACCTAGCCTTCCAAGCTAGGATTTCATCCACCTTAGCCCTCCAAGCCAAGGATTTCACCATCTAACCCTCCAAGTTGGGAATTTGCACCTAACCCTCCAAGTTAGGACTTTTCACCTAGCCCTCCAAGCTAGGACTTTTCACCCAACCCTTCCGAGTTAGAACATCATCCAACCTAGCCCTCCAAGCTAGGACCTGACCCTCCAAGTCAGGACTTTTTCACCTAATTCTCCAAGATGGGAATTTGCACCTAACCCTCCAAGTTAAGACTTTTCACCTAGCCCTCCAAGCTAGGACTTTTCACCTAGCCCTCCAAGCTAGGACTTTTCACCCACCTCTTCCGAATTAGGACTTTTCCAACACCTGGCTTCACTCACCAGGACCCGGCTTCACTCACCGGGATTTCCATCACCTGGCTTCACTCACCAGGACCCGGCTTCACTCACCGGGATTTCAATCACCTGGCTTCACTCACCAGGACCTAGCTTCACTCACCGGGATTTCAATCACCTGGCTTCATTCACCAGGACCCGGCTTCACTCACCGGGATTTCAACCTAGCTTCACAAGCTAGGACCTGGCTTCACTCACCAGGATTTCATGCCCAGTCCCCGACCAGGACTTTAACCCAAATTCGCTCAACCAAACTTAAATCATTGTCAAACACCAAAACAACAACCGGGCTAGACTGCATCAACATACACGTGAGCTTCCCATAAACAGGTTGATTGATAATACAAGAAGGAAGGTAGCTTAATGGTTCTTTAACCGTAGAGAGGAAGTCTCCAAATGACATTGCAATCCAACTTATCATTGCAATCCAAAATAGAAATATTCTTTTCGATAATATGTATAAATATGTATAATATAAATACATATAAATAAAAATGAGTGTTTATGGATGGTGTAGCTAAGGAAACAAATTGAGATGTGATTCTGCATTGTTGTGTGACAAGTCATACGGGATGAGAACATAGTTTACATTCTTTAGGACTAAGATTGGACACCAAAATTACCATCTCCTAGCTAAACTCTAACTAGTGATATCGAGTTTTTAGAAATCCAAATATGAGGATGTCCATAAGTGGGTTTCAAATTCTGAAATTATGAGTTCCTCGTTTAGCATGGAATCCAATTTTGGTATGCAGTAGGTATTTAGGTACTCTCCAATTTGTTAAATGGAATCCAATTTTGGTTTAGAATGGAATTAAATGGAAAAAAAATTTGACCCCTCGTTGGGCCTGAATAATCTAATTTCAGGCCCAGGTTGGGCCTGATATAAGAAGATTTCAGGCCCAACGTGGGCCTGAAATTTGATTATTTCAGGCCCTGTGTGAGTCTGAATATGATTGTTTCAGGCCCACCGTGGGCCTAAATTCAAAATTATTACAGCAAAAGCAAGGTTCAATATTACTGATGGTATCGACAACAATTACAGATTATAGATTACAGATGACACAACAACAATGATCGAAAGCAATGTTTCATTGATTTCAAAAGGATTACATACATTTTAACTACAAATATACAATGTTTGTCATGATACTTACACATGCATTGTATCAACAAAAGCAATATTTACAGATTTAGCTTCCAGAACTTGTCTCTCATAATTTTATATCCCACTTGAAATCGATAAGATTTCATTTGCTTTTGGCTAAACTTTGTAGATCATTGGAACGCCAGACTTTCAACATAGCGCATAAGGAAAAAAGCACAATCCAACCAGAAAAAACCAATATTTAAATTGTTGTTAGCATATAAATCCAACCATTATGTGTTTTTTAACCAAAATAAACATGATCTTACGATCTACTTTGGGTGGGTCATTGTACTACAATTTTATTAAAGTCTTTCCCTGATATGGAAGACAATCCTTTATTCCATATCGTGTAATATGACCAGTTCATATTTTTGAAAAACGCCACCTAAAAAAATACATTAGTAACAAATATATCCTATTAAAACTATTTGTAATGGTATATATATCAAATTCAAAACTTACAGTTTTCTCAAATTTGGTAGTGTACCCTTTTGTGGCGCCGAGAGAATCATAATGCAGGATATTACCTTCCTCGAGGTCAATAATCAATAGATGTCAATGATCATCTGCATTATTTAGAGGACAAATGATATATCTAATTAGCTTATCTGTATCAGTAGTAATTGTTTTTTCAAATGCTGCAACATGAATCACCTCAAACAGTTCCTATGTTTATTAAAAAGGAAGTGTTAGTGGACTAAATCCTAGAAAAAATAACAAAACAATGTGCTAATTGACTTACATCTAACCCCACCCCACAGAATATGGAGGGGTGGTATGGTGAGTTGGATTTAATTTGCTTCATTTACAAGAACAGTCCAGTATGTATTTATGCAATCCTTGGTGGTGTAGTCATTCCAATCAAATATTGTCAAAAATGATTGCATATCTAATGAAAAGGTCCCATTGGACCATACTAGATTTAACGAAAACCTACATGAACAAAATATAAGCAATTAATTACAAGGGAATGATTCAATTTTATTAATGGATGACAATAATCATCATTGTTTTATATTATTATGCAATCGCAATAGCAACTAACTCACTTTAATTTACTAAGTTTTAATAATATTTCTATAATCTCTGCATCTTTATTCTTCTTAAAAAATACCCTGGCATTCTTCAAGATTTTACTTTTGACCTTTTGAATTTCTTTTGTTTTAGCTGCTTGTTGATTAGATATTTTTGTTTGGGTTGAGGTTGCAGATTTTGTTGTTTGCGTTGTAGTTTTTGACATTGATGGAGCAGGAGGCTCGTCATCTTTGTGGGATCGGATTGAATCGATAGAGGGGGGGGGGGTAAATATCGATCGTTAAAATTTTCGGACAAAGAGAGTAATTGCGCAGCGGAAATAGCAAAAACAATCACTAACACGGTTTGTTTTTACTTGGTTCGGAATCGCGGTCGGCTCCTACTCCAAGGCCCACGGTCTTTGACCGTTTACGATGGGAAATTCTATATTTTTGTAAAAGATTACAAGTTGGAGTACAAATATATAATTTAAAATGAAATTATAGCACATAAAAAAAATGAACTTTTATCGACGACCGAAGAAGTTGGAAGTTCGGAGCAGTGGGTAGCCGTCAACGCTTGAATCGCGTGTACGGAGCTTGTCAGAGCGTAGCGCTTGAATGAGTGTGTAGAGAGCAAGTTGAGTTGAAGCCTTGGGGGTCAACCCCTATTTATATCAGTCACTAGGGCGCTTGTGTTGAAGGGGGCGCCTGACACGTGGCCTATCCTGTGAGAACTCCAATCCGCAGACTTGGCCAGCGCTTATCCCTTCAACTGGGGCGCCTGAGCTGACTGGGGTGACTGTGTTAACACAGGCGCCTCATTTGACTTGGTCCAGAGGCTTGCGTGGCAGTTTGCTTCGATTGCTTTGGAATAACTCTTCACTAGGGCACCTGTCTCAATACAGGCGCCTCACTCCATTGAGGCGCTTGAATGCAGAAACCTTCATCCCTTCGTTCATGCAACCAGGGTTAGTTCCAAAGACACAAGAAGCATACAAATGATAAGATTCGAACATGATTTACAGCCTGAGTTGTCTTGGTTCTGACTTTGGGCTTCCCAAATGGAACCCTAGGTCGAACCGACGCCTAATGTTCCCTCATACGGGGAACGCGCCCTCACCTACTCCTCTCGGGAGAATTTACCTTTTTGCCAACCGGCTCCTCTAGTTGGACTTTTGCCCAGCTTCACTCAACAGGTCTTCGTGCCCAATCCGCGACCAGGTCTTAGTGCCCAGCTTTACTCACCAGGTCTTCGGTGCCCAGTCCTCGACCAGGTCTTAGTGCCCAGCTTCACTCACCAGGTCTTAGTGCCCAACCTTACGTCAGGACTTAGTTGCCCAACCCGTGGCCAAGACTTAGTGTCCAATTCATAGAACCAGGACTTAGTACCTAATATACCTAGAACTTTCCTTGCACACTTAATCAGCATTGTTAGATCACAACAACACTTTATCTTCTCTGAACCCCATGCCATTAACAAAACATAGGTTAGAATTTGGTGCTTCCGGCACCAACAATCTCCCCCTTTTTGATTTATGGCAACACAGTTCAAAAAGTTAAGTTAAAAACATTTCAAGCATATCTAACACACAGATTAAGAGATAAAAGCTATTTAACTTAGCTCCCCCTGAAAAAGTTCTCCCCCTGACATTTTCAATGATATGCCCTTTTTGAAAAAATCTTCTAAGTGTTTTGAACTTCGACTAAGTGTTTTTTCAAAATAGAGCAAAGTTATTGATTTTGACTAAGTGTCACACAACAACCTTTTACACTTAGAAAATTTTCCTTTAAAATTTTGCAAAAAGACTTTTACTTAAAAAATTTGCAAAAGAAATTTTACTTAATCGTTTACTTAGCCTAAAATTTTGAAAACAAGTTTCCCTTAAAAAAAAATTTACTTCGAGAATTTTTACTTGGGAAAAAATTGTTTGCTAAGAAAAAGCTTTTTGCATACTTAGGAAACATTTGCCAAAAAATTCCAACCGTTTTTTACTCAGATAAATTTTGCTCAGACAAATTTTGTTTACTAAGGAAAAGTTTACTTAGGAGTTTTTTTTTTCAAAAAAATACACTTAGAACTTTTTGATAGTATTTAGAAAGCACTTAGAAATTTTTGCTTTACTTTTTGAAAAAGAGATAAAACTTCGAAAAATTTAGAAAAAAATTTTCTCTCTTTGCTGTCTTTCTCTCCCCCTTTGCCATATATCAAAAAAAAATTGATAACAATTATTGCAAGTTAATTCAGACTTAGAGAGAAAAAAATTAAAAATCTGTATCGAACCAACTCTAATTAATTCAAGCAGGAAAAAGTACCAAACTAAATTAAACCAATCTTGTTCGGGTCCTGTCTAACCCAGTTAGCTACTTACTAACTGTTATAAAACAGTAGCTTTCATTAGGGTTAGTCAAATTAAGTGATCTGATCAAGTTAGATTTTTTAAGCTTGACACTTAACCTGATTGCTGTTCAATTTGTATTTATTGCCCCAATTACTGCAAATGCACTGACTTAAAGCATCTTGAATCAAGGCATAAACCTAAGCATCTCATCCCAATCTAGGTTATCAATCAAAAGTACCCTAAGGTGCTTGTGAGATGCTGACTTCTAGATCTATAGGTGCATGCAGTTCTAGGGTTAGAGCCTAAGCTAAGTCCATTTGCACAAAAACCCTAGTTTTGAAGGGGGTAAGTTTTTGAAAAAACACTAAGTCGGAAAATCATTTTAAATTTCAAAAACTTGATAAAAGAAATGATTTTTCAAATTGTTGTTTTTTGAAAAAATTGAAAAATAGGATTTTTTTTAAAAACAATATAGAATAGTCCTATTCTACTAAGCACAATCCTAACTGCCTTCTTAGTGAGCTAAACTCAGATTCAAGTAAGGATTTGGTAAAAATGTCAGCTAAGTTGGATTTTGAGTCCACATGCTTAAGTACTATCTCGCCCCTGACTACATGATCCCTTACAAAATGATGTTTAACTTCTATATGTTTTGTTCGGGAATGTTGAATTGAGTTCTTAGTCTAATTGATTGAACTAATGTTATCAATAAAAACTTTGGTTTGGGTGTAGTCAAGCTGAAAATCCTTAATAGTGTGCATCATCCATAAAAGTTGTGCCACACACTCTCCTAGGGCACCATATTCTGCTTCGGTTGTAGATAAGACTACGCAGTGTTGCTTTCTACTACATCAGCTGACTAGACTATGTCCTAACAGTTGGCAACTTCCACTTGTACTCTTTCTAACTAACTTGCACCCAGCATAGTCAGAGTCAGAATATCCTGATAATTCAAAAGTGGAAGTTCTAGGAAACCAAATTCCTACATTTAGGGTACCATTAATGTACCTTAGTACTCTTTTTAGGGCTGCTAAGTGGGATTCCTTAGCACAAGTTTGATATCTAGCACACATTCTTTCAGAAAATAAGATATCAGGTCTACTAGCGGTTAAGTAAAGTAGACTACCAATCATGCTTCGGTATAACTTAAGATCTACAGGCTTACCTTCAGGGTCATTATCTATTTTGACATTAGTTGCCATAGGAGTACTTAAGCTTTTTGAATTATCCATTTTGAATTTCTTTATTAACTCTTTGGCATATTTGGATTGGTGAACAAAATTGTCATCTCTAGTTTGCTTAATTTGTAACCCTAAGAAAAAGTTGAGCTCACCCACGAAGCTCATTTCGAATTCACTTTCCATTATTTTTACAATTTTTTTTAGAAAATTAGAGTTAGTGGATCCAAATATTATATCATCAACATATATTTGTGTAATAAAAATATCTTTTTCTAAGGTTTTAACAAAAAGTGTGGAGTCAATTTGACCTTGGTTAAATTCCATAGAAATTAGATAAGTTGATAATCGTTCATACCATGCCCTAGGTGCTTGTTTCTGTTGGTGCAAGTTGCATCAATGACGTCCTCCTCTAAGTGTTTTAATGTTTGACAATACACTTAAGTTAGTGATACATTAAACAGACAAAGGGGAGCAAAGGAGAAGTAACCAAAGTGGAAGAAAAGTCCTAGTTAACCTAGGCACTAAGACCTGGTGAGTGAAGCTGGGCACTAAGACCTGGTGAGTGAAGCTGGGAACTAAGTCATGGCATAGGGCTGGGCACCGAAGACCTGCTCGGAAGGTGGGCACTAAGTCCTGGTCGGGGACTGGGCAAGAAGACCTGGCCGAGGGTTGGGCACCGAAGTCCTGGTTCGGGGAATTGGGCACGAAGACCTGGCCGAGGGATGGGCACCTAAGTCCTGGACCTAGGGTTTGGGCACGGAGTCTTGGTCTGAGGAACTGAGCAACCTAGCTGAGCGATGACTAAGGACAGAAGTAGAGACGGGTCGGGGTTCAGGCGTCTCAAGGTCCGGAGTAATCGGAGGCTAAGCAAAAGTCCACCCGAAGGACTGGGTGGCAACCGGCTCCTGAAAAGAGTAGGTGGAAGGCGCGTTCTCGGGGGTGAGAACTTGCGTCGGTTCGACCTAGGGTTTCGTGCAAATCCGAAGTCCGAACCAAGTCCTTAAGGCTAATATTATATGTATATGTGCTTTGTGTTTGTGTATCTTGCAGGTACCAAGATTGGAAACAAAGCAAGGAAAAAGCAAGGGATGGAGGCCTTGAAGCAGGGCGCCCCCATCAGTGGGGGTGCTCCCAAGCATCCAGGGCGCCCCCAATGATGGGGGCACCCAAGCTAAAGAGGAAAAGTAGCAGTTTTGTTTGGTAGGCAGAATAGCCTTCATGCGGGGCGCCCGGGAGGTCCGGGGCGCCCGGGAGGTCCGAGGCGCTCGGGTTCAAACCTGTATTTGCTGTTTCGTGTCCGAAATACAGATAAGCCTTCATGAGGGCGCCCGGGAGGTCTGGGGCGCCCTGGTCAAAGGTTTTATCAGCTGCGGTGAGGTCGACGCGGGGATAAGGTTTGACCAAGTTCATAGGGGCGCCCCGACGTCCACAGCGCTCCCAGGAGTGCTATAAAAGGGGCTTCGACACCTCTGCTTCAAACACAATTGCTAAGTGTCATTCTGATCACTCTAACCGACGACAACGCGCTAAAGACGAGGCACTACGACCGGGAGGCTCCAGGAGGAAGTGCGCGGCACTTCGAAGGTCCAGATTGGCCGAGTTTCAGATCCTGTTTGTTCGGTTTGATTTTATTGTTCCGCATTCAATTTATTTATCTTTTGATTGTAATCTTGCACTGTAAGTCGGGTTTCTCCGCCTCCGGAAAGTCCGGGAAGGAGACCAATAGTGGACGGGCGTTCCCGTGCATAGGCCTTGGATGTACTGACCCTGGGGGGTCGGGAACCAAGTAAAAATCCCGTGTGCAATCTGTGTTGGTTGTTGTTTTCTTCGTTCTGTTTATTTTCCGCTGCACTAACGCTCTGAGTCTAGAACGATGATTTGAAAGTCTACGATTTTCTTACGAAGGTTTTCACGGTCGATATTCACCCCCCCCCTCTATCGACGGCACGGGTCCTACAATTGTTATCAGAGCCGAGCCGCTCTTCACCGCACTAACCGCCGACGGAGCAACGACGCCAGGAGTTGAGGGGGAGCCCAAGGGTGAATCAGGTATATTTTATTTAAATGTCTGTTTTTAAATTTCAGATTACGTGCTTCACATGCAGGGATAGAGGGCACTATAAGAGTCAGTGCCCTACTCGTATGACTCGATCTACACCACCGGTGGCAAAGGAGACACCAGCGCCAAGAGTCCGGAAAAACAAGGATCACGTACAATGCTTCAAGTGCGGAAAATACGGACACTAAAAGAACAAATGTCCGACAAAGGTACGTAAAATTTACGTTCCGAAAAGTTTCAAAATTCCTGCACTGTCTTTAGATAATTTAGTTAATTTTTCTGATAAATTAGATTTACTGCATAGTAAAATTAATATTTTGCATGGCAAATTAGAAAATGCAGATATGACTAAAATATCTGAAATTAATTATTTAATTCAGAATATTAATTTAGTAATTTCTAAAATAAATTATCATAACTCTAAATTTGATTATGTTAATTCTAATAATTGTTGGAGCAATCGGCCCTAAGGTGGCCCGGAGTGACCATAGGTTTTGATGTTTGGGCAAAGGGTTTAAGTTAGGTTTTCCGTTGTGTACTTATATGTGTATGTTGAGTGTGCAGGTTGTACAGGTTACACATATGGACTTGACTGGGCGGCCTCGGTACGGTGAAGGATGGCATGGGGGCAAGCTGGAGGCTTGCGTGCGCATCCGAGGGACCTTGGAGAGCAGGGACGATGAGCTGATGGGCGCAGACTTTGAGGCATGCGTGAAGGATGGCATGGAGGCAAGCTGGAGGCTTGCGTGCATCCAAGGGACTGTAGCCGAAGATGAAGAGGGCGCGAAAGCAACAGTCGAGGCTGCTATGGAGGAGTCAGTCGAGTCGTGAGGGTACGAGTGCAGTGGGATTGTACTCGGGAAAGTCCTAGGGGTTGAGTGTGGAGTGGAATGTACTCGGGAAGGGAAACCCTAGGTGAGTGAGTAGGGCAGTCGACTGCCCTTGAGGCAGTCAATTGATAAAACTCACAAAAAGGTTCTGGCCTGGGACCAGTCGACTGCCCTGGGGGCAGTCGACTGGTAGCGGCTGGTGAGTTGGCTAAAATTCGAACGTTGGGGGTTGCAACGGTCGAATTTAGCTGGCACCAGTCGACTGCCCTGGGAGCAGTCGACTGGTAGCGAGAAATCAGCCCCGAGTCCTATTTAAAGAGGACGTCGTGGTGGTTGAGTTTCTTGACGAAACCTGCTTGGATAGAGCCGGTTAGTAGTCTATTGTGTTCACAAAGCGTCCGTGGTGTTGTGGTGAGGTTTCTCCACCCACAAGGAGCGACACGTGATAGACGGAGGTTACTCGGGGAGTGATCCACCGACGGATTGTTGGATTAGTCACCCGGCCGGGGTGGATACCAACTAAATACGGTTTGTTAGCATTGTATTTATTGTTTTATTTGTATTCCCGCTGCGCTAACAATCTTGTAGGAAGAAGGGGTTCGAAAAATCGCTATTCACCCCCCTCTAGCGGACATCTACGATCTTATAATAATTTTTCTGATTTTGATAACTTTAATTCTAATAATGTTAATTCTGATAGTTCTAATTCAGATAAATTTAATCCTAAGGAATTCAGATAAATTTAGAATGGTTATAGGAAAAAGATAATTAAAATTTGAAAACCTAGTATTGGGTGGAGGTGAGATGATAGTACGTTAGGGAAGCCTTTTTCTAATAAGGTCAAGTATACTCTACTTGGTTTGTTTAGACTGGTGGAACTAGCCGAAGCTACCGATCCAAGATTCAAACTAGTTAGACCAAAATTTCTCAAAAAGTAATTTTGAAAATGAAATTTCTCTAAAAGGCATTGTCAAGGAAAGAGTTGATGATCCAATAAGGCTACGGCCAAAGAAGACCTTGTGCCTCGCCAAGACCTGGAAGCTAATTTTTGAAATTCAAATTTAATTTACTCTTTGTCAAATTTGAATCTAACATAAATTTCAAATAAATCTTAGATTTAATAATGAATTAAGAAAAATGATTCAAGCATCTCACAATACACCTATAAGGCAACCATGCTTGTTGTATTGATACATCTAACATGGGTGAGATGTTAAGGACTAATGAATTGAAAAATATTTTTCAAAATTGTTTTTCAAAATTATTAGAATATTTTCCTAAAAATATATTTTCAAAATAGTGCTTCAACATAATAATATTTTTATGGAATTCATGCTTGTCTGATTGATTATACATATTATACATTTTTCAAAAGTATATCTTTTCAAAAATTGTTTGACTCACTCAATTAGACACAAGCCTCTTAGGACAACACTAAAGTTCCTTAAGGCACTTAGATAGAGTCAAACGATGTTGGGTACAGGGGGAGTGTTTTCATTCTTTTAAAATTTTCTTTTAAAGACTTTTCGAAAATTGCGCCTTAATTTCTATCACATATGTATTCAAAAAGACTTATACTTTAAAAATTATCTTCTTATTGTGGATCCAAAATCTATCTTCCTGAAAATTGGTGTTCATATGATTTTGATAACCCTAAAGACACAGAAGAAGGTCCACTTCATGATCTAAAAGGACTCCTAGGATGTGTCAGATTTAGGGGGAGTCTGAGTCAACCTTCTGACAAGTTTTAAATCAGTTATTTAGAAAATTATTAGATTATTCTTTTGATCTGAATCAAACCTTAAGACTCAAAGGAAGGGTACTTGTAGTCAACAAGCTTCCCAGGACTGAGTCAAGTTTAGGGGGAGGTCAAATTAAAAGAATTATTTAATAACATGTTTTCTTGAACTATATCTTCAAAATCTTGCTAAAAAACATAAGTATTCTTTCGAATTTTTTTTTAAATAGACCAGTATTTTCAAAAATTCATCTGGTTTTGATCAATTTGAAAAATGTTTATCTTGAGTTTGTAAAATCCTCCAGGACACTTAGGAAAATGTCTTTGTAGTCAACAAGGGTTCCTATGATTGTGTCAGACTCGAAGATAAACCAAATCAAGTATTATGACTTCAAAAATTTATACATGTACTTACATCCTATTTTTCTATTTTTCAGAAGTTGTGTGACTTATGAAATTATTTACTTGAGTTTGAAAATTTTCCAGGACACTTAGGAAAATGCCCTTGTAGTTAACAAGATTTCCTAGGATTGTGTCAGACTGGAAAAGAAACCTAGTCAAGTAAAATATTATGTTTTCAAAATGCATAATACTTTTCAAAAATTACTTACACTTTTCAAAGTCTCATCTTTTTCAAAAATAGTTAGGCAAAATATGTATAATATTTTTCAAAAAAAAACTTATATTTTTCAAAATATCTTTCAAAAAACGCATCATATTTTTCAAAGTACTTGCACCTTTCAAAACTCATAGCATTCTTTCAAAAATACGGTATTTTCTCAAAAAAAAGATGCAATATTGTTTAAGTTTTCTATGATCAAAATACGTAAGTACTTAGTTTTATGCTATGCCTTCAAAAATTTATACTAAGTATTTTCAAAAAGAACCAAATATTCTCATTGTTGGCGCAAGTATTTCTGGTGATGTTTTTGATGTATGACAAAGGGGGAGAGGTGTGCTTAAGTTAGAAATTTTTTCGATTTCTCTCTTACCAAAGGATCAATTAATCAAAATGTTTTTCAAAATGGGAGAGAGTGAAGGTTAGAAATTTTTTCTTATTTTTCACAGAGGATCAAAAATCATTTTTTGTTTGATCCCAAGGATAGTAAGTTAGCCCCTTCAACCAATCTAACTTAAGTTATTGTCAAACATCAAAAAGGGGGAGATTGTTGGTTCAAGTTGCATCAATGACGTCCTCCTCTAAGTGTTTTAATGTTTGACAATACACTTAAGTCAGTGATACATTAAACAGACAAAGGGGAGCAAAGGAGAAGTAACCAAAGTGGAAGAAAAGTCCTAGTTAACCTAGGCACTAAGACCTGGTGAGTGAAGCTGGGCACTAAGTCCTGGCATAGGGCTGGGCACCGAAGACCCGCTCGGAAGGTGGGCACTAAGTCTTGGTCGGGGACTGGGCAAGAAGACCTGGCCGAGGGTTGGGCACCGAAGTCCTGGTTCGGGGAATTGGGCACGAAGACCTGGCTGAGGGTTGGGCACCTAATTCCTGGACCTAGGGTTTGGGCATGGAGTCTTGGTCCGAGGGACTGAGCAACTTAGCTGAGCGATGACTAAGGACAGAAGTAGAGACGGGTCGGGGTTCGGGCGTCTCAAGGTCCGGAGTAATCGGAGGCTAAGCAAAAGTCCACCCGAAGGACTGGGTGGCAACCGGCTCCTGAAAGGAGTAGGTGGAAGGCACGTTCTCGGGGGTGAGAACTTGCGTGGTTTGACCTAGGGTTTCATGCAAATCCAAAGTCCGAACCAAGTCCTTAAGGCTAATATTATATGTATATGTGCTTTGTGTTTGTGTATCTTGCAGGTACCAAGATTGGAAACAAAGCAAGGAAAAAGCAAGGGCTGGAGGCCTTGAAGCAGGGCGCCCCCAAGCATCCAGGGCGCCCCCAATGATGGGGGCGCCCAAGCTAAAGAGGAAAAGTAGCAGTTTTGTTTGGTAGGCAGAATAACCTTCATGCGGGGCGCCCGGGAGGTCCGGGGCGCCCGAGTTCAAACCTGTATTTGCTGTTTCGAGTCTGAAACACAGATAAGCCTTCATGAGGGCGCCCGGGAGGTCCGGGCCGCCCTGGTCAAAGGTTTTATCAGCTGCGGCGAGGTCGACGCGGGGATAAGGTTTGACCAAGTTCATAGGGGCGCCCCTCGACGTCCAGGGTGCCCCCAGGAGTGCTATAAAAGGGGCTTTGACCCCTCTGCTTCAAACACAACTGCTAAGTGTCATTCTGATCACTCTGATCGACGACAACGTGCTAAAGAGGAGGCACTACGACCGGGAGGCTCCAGGAGGAAGTGCGCGGCAGTTCGGAGGTCCAGATTGGCCGAGTTTCAGATCCTGTTTGTTCGGTTTGATTTTATTGTTCCGCATTCAATTTATTTATCTTTTGATTGTAATCTTGCACTGTAAGTCAGGTTTCTCCGCATCCGGAAAGTCCGGGAAGGAGACCAATAGTGGACGGGCGTTCCCGTGCATAGGCCTTGGATGTACTGACCCTGGGGGGTCGGGAACCAAGTAAAAATCCCGCATGCAATCTGTGTTGGTTGTTGTTTTCTTCATTCTGTTTATTTTCCGCTGCACTAACGCTCTGAGTCTAGAACGAAGATTCGAAAGTCTACGATTTTCTTACGAAGGTTTTCACGGTCGATATTCACCCCCCCTCTATCGACGACACCGGTCCTACAGTTTCAACTCATAAAGTGCTTTTCTAAGTTTAAAAGCATATTCAGGTTTTTCTAGGTCCTCAAATCTCGGGGGTTGCGCTACATAAACTTCTTCTTTAATAAACCCATTTAGAAAACCAGACTTGACATCCATTTGATATAGCTTAAACCCTCTATGGGCTGCAAAGGCTAATAACATTCTAATTGACTCAAGTCTGGCTACTGGGGCATAGGATTCATCATAGTCTAACCCTTCAACCTGATTGAACCCTTTAGCTACTAAGCGGGCTTTATTTCTAACAATTCTCCCTTGATCATTTAGTTTGTTTCTAAACACCCACTTAGTATCTATAATAGATTTGCCCTCAGGTTTAGGTACTAGTTCCCAGACTTGGTTTCTTTGAAATTGGGCTAACTCCTCTTGCATAGCTATGATCCAATCAGGGTCAGGTAGGGCTTCCTCTATAGTCTTAGGTTCAATTTTTGAAATGAGTGCTATCTGACTAAGATTTCTATAGGAGGACCTAGTTCTGACTCCTAAGGTTGGATCACCCATAATTTGATCAGAAGGATGATTGAGTCTGGGTTTCTTTGTCCTTCTAGAACTAGGTTCAACCTCAGGTCCGGCTAGACGGTTCGGTTCAGTGTTTGGTTCAACTACTTGGTTTGGTTCAGTTATTGGTTCAGTTATTGGTTTAGTTGATGATTCAGTAGTTGGTTCAAGTGTTAGTTCATTTAGTGGTTCAATCAGTGGTTCAATTGATGATTCAATTATTGGTTCACTGTCTTCTTGATTAGGATTTGATTGGTTTAAATTTTGATTATCTTTTGGTTCAACTTCTTCATTAAAAATTAAATTAGTAGTTTCTTCAATTTTGTGGGTTTGCTTATTATAACCCCTATAGGCTCTACTAGTTGTTGAATATCCTAAGAAGATCCCTGGGGTTGGCTTAGATTGAAACTTACCTAGGTAGTCCTTAGTGTTCAAGATATGAACTTTGCACCTAAAGACCCTTAGGTAGTGTAGATTAGGCAATCTATGATAATATAGTTCATAAGGGGTTTTATTGTGCCTTTTATTAATTAGGACTCTATTTTGAACATAGCATGTCGTACTTACCGCTTCTACCCAAAATTGGTTAGCTAGGTTATATTCATTGAGCATGGTTCTAGCGGCTTCCTAAAGGGTTTATTTTTTCTCTCTACTATCCCATTTTGTTGGGGGATTCTAGAACAGGAAAACTCATGAATATACCCATTGATTTTGTAGAATTCCTCAAACCTTTGATTTTCAAACTTTCCCTCGTGATTACTCCTAAGTCTTTTAATTTTAGTATCATTTTGATTTTCAATCATTTTGCATAAGTCAATAAATAAGTTCAGGGTTTCATCCTTAGTTTTCAGGAACTTAACCCAGATAAACCTAGAGTAATCGTCGATAATTACTAAGCGGTACCGATTCCCGCTTAGTGACTTGACTCCATGTGAATCAAATAGGTCAAGGTGCAGGAGCTCAAGTGTGGTTTGGGTTAAGTCTGATTGAGTTGGTTTGTGAGTAGACTTAGTTTGTTTACCTTGTTTACATGAGTTACAAATTGTGTTCTCAAAATTCTTGATTTTAGGTACACCTTTAATTAAACCAAGTTGGGTAATTTTAGAGATTAGTTTGACATGAGTGTGACCTAATCTCCTATGCCAAAGGTTAGATTCTTCTAATTGCGTCAGAAAGCATTTTGATACTAAGGGTAGATTAATAGTGTAAACATTATTTTTCCTAGTACCCTTAAGCATTATTTCTGAGTCTTGGAGGTTTCTAATAAGACAGTCAGAGTTGGTGAAGGTAACTATGTAACCAGTATCACAGAGTTGACTAATACTAAGCAAATTGAACTTAAAATTTTCAACCAAGAGTACTTTCTTAATAATGAAATCAGATTTAAGTTCAATGTTACCTGACCCAATGACTTTGAGTGTAGCATTGTTGCCAATTGCTACTGAGCCTAGGTTCTTGAACTTGATTTTGGTGAATTTCAATTTGTCTCCAGTCATGTGTCTGGAGCATCCACTATCTAACATCCACTGGTCCAAATCTTTATGTTCCTACACATAAAGTATTTGTTGATTTGGATCCATTATAGTTAGGGATAGCTTGAATTGAATTTCACAGCCTAGTCTGTCTCACCCAATCTAATGTTATCAAACATGTTGACCTTATGGGTTTTGTGAGACAGGTTTTCAAAATAAAATTTTAATTTTGAAAAATGGTTAATTTTAAAAGCGTTGAATTAATTTAGAAAACTATTTAAGGTTATTGATTTTGAAAATATGTTGAATCTAAGATTAATTGAAATTTATGTTAGATTCAAATTTAACAAACAGTAAATTGAATTTGATTTTCAGTAATTGGCTTCCAGGTCTTGGCGAGGCACAAAACCTTCTTTGGCCGTAGCCTTATTGGAACAACAACCCTTTCCTTGACAAAACCTTTTACTGAAAATTCATCTTCAAGTTACTTCTTGAAAATTTTTGGTCTAACTAGTTTGGGTCTTGGATCGGTAGCTTCGGCTAGTCCTACCAGACTAAACAGACCAAGTAGGATATACTTGACCTTATTAGAAGGGTTTCCCTAACGTACTATCATTTAACCTCCACCCAATACTATGTTGTTCAAATTTCAACTCAATCATTTGTCCTTAATCTAACCAATCCTAAATCTAAGCATGATAATTAAAAATTGTAAAAAGAAAATAGACAAGCAAGCAAGCAATTCAGTAAAATTATCTAACTATAAATATGATTTTTATATTGACTCCCCCTGGACCATAGCCTCGATAAGGGTTAGGCAAGATGTGAATCTTGTCCTCGAGGATCTAATACTGGTTTGGTCCAGCCTGTTTATTTAAACATAGCTTGGGGGCCTATGCTTAGACTTGGGTTCTAGGTTGGTTCAATACAGAATAATATGAGCGTTGTCTCGACTTGGTTCGATAACCTAGTCCGGATTGATTGAGAACGGACTTATGTTTTCCAAGAATCATGTCAAGACCCTTGGAACCCGAAGTGAACCATTCTAAGGCAACTCTGAGCTCCTTGACTTGAGTTTTCAAGGAGGAATTCTCTTCCTCAAGCTTTTGGACTTGAGTTGAGTTTCCTTCATGACTTAACTCAGTTAAGGACCTCGAGTTGACTTCCTGTTTCAGGAGTTTTACTTCCTGTCGGAGGGACTCAACTCGGATTTTGGCATGTTTCGAGACTAATAAGAAATTAACTTAGATAACTCATATTCTGAATAATCTCTTACAGTGATTTGTCCGTTCTCCGTGATCGTGAGTCTTCCGGTGTTGACGTTTGACTCGATCAACCGCTTAGTCAGGCTTGGATGTGTCCAACAACCAAAACTAATGATTGACCTCTGACTCGAACTATATTATTCATAAACTAATTCCATGGTTTGAACATGTTGAGGTTCAAGTCGGGCATGGATGTGTCCATCAACCCAAACGAGAAACAAAACTCCAATTCTAATCATATTAATGGAAGGTGTTGGCCTTAATATTTTATAAGGGGTTTTGTGTCTCATCCTTTCTTTTCTAAGCACATTCATGACATAGAATAATGTCATGACTAACGATTTCCTTAATTAAGTATGTATGTGACTTAAGTTATCAAGTCTCATTAATTGAATTAGGAACCGGATTTCCTAATTCCAATTTCATACTTAATTAAAGGAATTGTTTTGGGAAATAATTTCTTAAATTGTCATAATTAATTTCGGAAATAATATGTTCAAGACTTTGATTTCTCTAAATCAAATCTTATTAAATTAAGAGACAAATCCCTTAATTCAACTACATATTATTTTCATGAAAATCTCATTTAAGAAAACTCTATAGGAAACCATTTTCCTAATTAATTTTGGAGACAACAATATGTAAGAGCATCACCTCTTCAAACATATTTTATTCATGGATTTAATTAATTACAACAAATTGTTTTCTAAGGGTGGCTCCCCGAGGCTCAGATACCCAAAGAAAAGTAATGTGTTGTAAATCCAATTGGACGACTCCCCGAGGCTCAATCCAAATCAAACATGACATTTTCAATTAAAAATTGGGAAATTAAATTACAACAACTAACTTTAAATTGGACGGCTCCCCGAGGCTCAATCCAAAATAAAGAATTTTGTTGTCAATTTAAAAACCAATTTAAATTTAATTGTCAATTAACTGTCCATGAATTTGTCTAGACTTTCTTAAAAGAAGGTGCCCAAAATTGCGAGATTTCAAAAATAGGTTTTCAGAATAATTGTAAGTTTCTGGTACAAAGGAAACTTACATATTTCCAAAATTGGAAAATTTCTAAAATAAAAAAATTTCCAAAATTGGAAAGTTTCCAAAGATGGGAAGTTTTCACAATTATTATAAAATTTCAGAAACTAGAAAATTTCAAACGTTTGCGAAATTTCATGAGGATTTCCAAACTTTGAAATTCCTAATTCTAAAATTTATTATAATTTGAAAGTTTCCATAATTGAAAATTTTTTCCGAGATTGAGATCATGACAAAGTTTTTCACAAAACAATTATATAATTAAGTCGAACACTAACCGGCTCTGATACCACTGTCGGGACCGGGTGCATGTCGACAAGGATACGAGTTCGTAAAATTTTTAATTTTTACGTGCAGCGGAAGAATTTGCATAAAATAATTTCCTAAATTATTTTAACTTCGTATCTAGCATGCAATCTTATGGTGTGTTGACATAATCATAAAATAAAACTTTGCGGAATAGTAAACTAATTTACCAAGTACCTCGCGTAAGTCGAAGAAAGGGACGAGATCCAACCGTAGCGTCCCTTGGAAGCTTCGCCTCTATTCGCGTCCACGCCGAGTTCTCTTCGGGATGACTTCGCAAAGTCACGAGTTTTGTGCCGACGAGAACTACTAGATTCTCTATAGGCACAACAAAGAAGTACAAGAGAAAAGATAGGAAACTCACAAACAAGAAACAAAATCTAGATTCCGTGAAGAGAGGAGTCGCTATCCGCTTCTTCTTCTTCTTGTTCGGGTTCTCCTTCTTCTTGAAGCTCATGGCAACCTTTGATTGAGTGGAGATTGCGCCGGCCCTAAGCCTCCAAGAGGGCGCCGGCCCTAATACTCCAAGGTGGGCGCCGACCCTAAGGGAAGAGAGGGGAAGGAGAGAAGAGAATAGAAGAGAGAGAGGGAGAGGTTAACTCTATTTCAACTAGGAATTAAAGGCTTCCCTTTGGTTCTTTATATAGTTGCTTCTCCCTTGCCAAGTCTCCTCTTAACGGAATTAATGGAATTAGTTATCATAAGAAATTTATCCTATAAATTCTCTTATGAATTATTCCGTTTAAACCAAGTTTTATTATAACTAACTTTATAATAAAACTAATTAGTTATCATAAGAAATTTATCCTATAAATTCTCTTATGAATTATTCCGTTTAAACCAAGTTTTATTATAACCAACTTTATAATAAAACTAATTAGTTATCATAAGAAATTTATCCTATAAATTCTCTTATGAATTACCAAGTTTTATTATAACTAACTTTATAATAAAACTAATTAATCTCTCCTTTTATTATGGAATAAATTTTATAAGAATTTATAAACTTCCTTATTATGGAAAAATCAATTCATAATTGATTTTATAAAATTAAAATAAACCATTCCATGGATCATTTTAATTTCCATAAAAGAATAAATTTCTATAAATTTATTTATATAAATTTCTTTACACAAATTTATTTATCCATAATTTATAAAACAAATCGCATTAGATTTATTTTATTAATTAAACCAATTAAATTGGTTTCTTCCCTTTAATGTGGTCGGCCAACCAAGGAGGGTTGGCACCCTCTTTGGCCGGCCCAAACCGAGCCGAACCAACGCGAATTAAACTCATTTAATTCGCCCAAAAAGCCTTCAAAAGACTTAGCCATTTTTAGCTTCCATTGCGCCTCTGATTAACTCAGATTCGACTTATTTCTCTTGATCGAAAAATCCAATTTTCAACTCGTTTTAAATCCCTCGGATTACTCGTAGTGCGTGTGACTAAATAGGCTTTCGATTTATGTTGGCTGTCTATAATCAACTAATTATAGAACGATCATGAATGGCACCTAGTAGTACATCATGATCCCCAATTAATCGAAAGATCAACGGTTTGACCTCAGAAGAAATTATTCTGAAACCCTTCAGCAGCTCTAATGAATCGTGCCCCATTCCCTTCACCACCTTATACCCACTTGGTTCAGGACATGGTCTGTTTGTGTCAATCCCTACTAGACTGACTACGTCACACCTAGCCCAAGTAGTGTCTTTCTCGTCCTTTGGATTTCTAATTACTCTCATGTATTTAAGAGACTCGTACTCTAAACATGATATACTCTGGCCAGAGATTTTGAGTAACAATCCGACGATAGGCCTGGGTATACAACTCCTCGCAAGGAGTGGTGAATCCTTTGTAGGCTGTTCAAACATCTTCGGGCACTTCGGCTTATACCCAATCATCCTGGGTCCACACCTCCTTGGAGATGCTTGCTTAAGATGTTAAAGTATAAGTCTCCATGACCAAGATGACTTGAACACCGCAAGTCAAAGGAACATCGCACTTAAGCCGCAGTAAGAACTTCATTGACATTTCTAGAGATAGATTCCATATGAAGTCTTACAGCTAGTCACTCCAATGAACTAGTTCCCTTAACTAGCATCCATGTTTATCTCCGGACATCCCAATGTCACCAGCCAGTGAGAATCAGCTGATTAGAGAATAACCCATGCTAGTCTCAACAGAATTGATAGTGCCCGTATTTATCAATTCATCGACTAGGGATATTTTCAATACTTCACATTTGCACATTTAGAGATAATCACTAGTTGTGATCCCATCACAAATTGTCTTATGATGTGGGTTGTATTGCGGACATTCAGTAGATGAGTTTAAGATCCCAATCAAATACACAAGCATGTATACTCAAATAGTGAATTATCATTTATTAAAATGAATGCTTTACAATCATAAGGCGATTGCCTTAGGACACTTCTCTCATATCACTAACACATCCGCCATAGACGCCCACAGTGTGTTTCTCGGAAATGAATTTAAAGTATAGCTTATTAGGTCTCGGTTTTCAACCTTGTGACCTATCGTGTGCAGTCCGTTCATCAGCTCCTGGATTCTGGCGTGGAGTTGAGCTGCAGTCTCTCCGTCATACATCTTTATTGTATAGAGTATGTTGAGCAACATATCTCTTTTGCTGATCCTGGTGTCGGAAGTGCCTTCGTGCAGCTCGATCAGCTTGTTTCAGAGCTCCTTCGCGCTGTTGAAGGGTCCTACATGGTTCAGCTCTTCTTTTGTTAGGTCGCACTGCAAGGTTTGGGTCGCTTTTGCATCGGCCTCGATCTTCTTCTTTAGTAGGCCGTCCCACTCGGTATAGTGTTGCACCACGCCTTGTGCATTCTTTGGAATTTCCAGTCCAGACTGGATAATTATCCACATGTCCACCTGAGTTTTCGGGTGGACTTCCATCCTGATTTTCCAGTAGGAGAAATCTTCTCCATTGAAAAGAGGGGGTCTGACGGTGTTGTATCCCTCTTGCATGGCGATTAAATTTTTTAACTGAAAAAGAATAAAAAAAACTCGTTCCAAGACTGAGTCTTGGATTAGTAGGGCGGGAAGAATATTAATAATGAAAAAAGATCGAGTGGTGTTGCACCAACCTCGATTAGCGAGAAAGATTCGAGCGAGGAAAAAAATTTGAAATTCAAAAATCCAAAAAAAATTTAAACTGGTGGTTGCACCAAGTTTGAGCCACCCGCTCTGATACCACTTGTGGGATCAGATTGAATCGATAGGGGGGGTGAATATCGATCGTTAAAATTTTCAGACAAAGAGAGTAATTGTGCAGCGGAAATAGCAAAAATAATCGCTAACACAGTTTGTTTTTACTTGGTTCGGAGTCGCGGTCGGCTACTACTCCAAGGCCCACGGTTCTTAATCGTTTACAATGGGCAATTCTATATTTTCGTAAAAGATTACAAGTTGGAGTACAAATATAAAATTTAAAACGAAATTACAGCACTTTAAAAAATGACCTTTTACCGACGACCGGAGAGGTTGGAAGTTTGGAGCAGCGGGTCGTCATCGGCGCTTGAATCGTGAGTACGGAGCTTGTCGGAGCGTAGCGCTTGAATGAGTGAGTAGAGAGCAAGTTGTGTTGAAGCCTTGGGGGCGAACCCCTATTTATATTAGTCACTGGGGCGCCTGTGTTGAAGGGGGCGCCTGACACGTGGCCTATCCTGCGAGAACTCCAATCCGCTGACTTGGCCAGCGCTTATCCCTTCAACTGGGGCGCCTGTGTTAACACAGGCGCCTCATTTGACTTGGTCCAGAGGCTTGCGTGGCAGTTTGCTTCGATTGCTTTGGAATAACTCTTCGCTGGGGCGCCTGTCTCAATACAAACGCCTAGCCCGGTTAGGGCGCCTCACTCCATTGAGGCGCCTGAATGCAGAAACCTTCATCCCTTCGTTCCTGCAACGAGGGTTAGTTCCAAAGACACAAGAAGCATACAAATGATAAGATTAGAACATGATTTACAGCCTGAGTTATCTTGGTTCTGAATTTGGGCTTCCCAAATGGAACCCTAGGTCGAACCGACGCCTAATGTTCCCTCCTACGGGGAACGCGTCCTCACCTACTCCTCTCGGGAGAATTTACCTTTTTGCCAACTGGCTCCTCCAGTTGGACTTTTGCCCAGCTTCACTCACCAGGTCTTCGTGCTCAATCCGCGACCAAGTCTTAGTGCCCAGCTTTACTCACCAGGTCTTCAGTGCCCAGTCCTCGACCAAGTCTTAGTGCCCAGCTTCACTCACCAGGTCTTAGTGTCCAACCTTACGTCAGGACTTAGTTGCCCAGCCCATGGCCAGGACTTAGTGCTCAATTTATAGAACCAGGACTTAGTGCCTAGTGTACCTAGGACTTTCCCTGCACACTTAATCATCATTGTTAGATCACAACAACACTTTAACTTCTCTGAACCCCTTGCCATTATCAAAACATAGGTTTGACTTTGGTGCTTCCGACACCAACAATCTTCATCTTCATCCTCTTCCTCATCCTCATCCTCTTTCTCATCCTAAACAATCTCTTTGCCTTTGTCTTTGCCCTCGTAATGTTGTCTTATCTGAGTTATTTTTCTTTTTTTGGGAAGTGACTCAACGCCATATGAGCCTTTGCTTTCCAATTGTTTATTCAGCTTCCGGATTCTCTTGTCAGCCTGAACTATGATGCTATCTTGTACAACTAACATTCTTTTGTGGTGATCATCTTTGTGTTTAAGCTGGGAATCCTTCTCAGCAATTATTGTATCCTTCTTAGCAATTATTTCATCCTTCTCACTGATGGCTGTTGCCATCTCAATTTTAACATCCTCCAAACTTTTAAGAGCTATAGTTAATTGTTGCTATAAGGTCTCAATTTGCTCTTGCTTTTTAATACACTGATTGCAGGCTTCCATTTCTAAGGCCTGTAGGCTTCTTTCTGCTGGCTGCTGTAATACCTCACACTGTACCTCTAGTGCTTGAGTTGGAGGAGAGTAGTGAGGTACTAAATCCAGCTCTGACTCAGTCGGAATTAAATCAACAATAATTAAATTTGTGGCACACGGTCAATCATCCTTGTGACACTCTCAACATGAGCCTTAGGCCAACTCCATCGAAGGATTCTTGGCAATCTATGAGGATGTTCTGGAGCAGCAATACTAATATGTTCACTCACCCATATCTGCAACATGATTATATTCAGTAATTAATATCCATCATAACATATATGAGCAGGTATATCAGTATATGTACTCTAACTTACAGCCAAAATATTTGGGAATCCCTTGAGCAAGGGAGCCTTGGCCGTTTGGGTTGAATCACCTACATCTGGTCTATGCCTCAATGTAACCTCCTTTCCAATAGCTTCCAACTGAGGAGCCATGAAATTATACATTGCATTCCACCAATTATAGGTTTGTAGGTTGTCAAAATCATCTACACAGTCAATTAGTGAGAGGGAAGGAATGACAACTATGCTGCTAGTACCACAAAATAGTATTGTAGCAAAAAAATAGAGTATATACAACTGACAGTAGAGCTTGTCATTGCCTCTAGACTGTTGGGACCGGGTGCATGTTGACATGGATGCGGGTTCGTAATTTTAAAATTAATTACGTGCAGCGGAAGATTTAGCATAAATAATTTCTCAAATTATTTAACCACACATCTAAGCATGCAACTTTTTCTTGTGTAGACATGATCATATCTTTAAAATTTTGTAGAAACGTAAACTAATTTACTTATTACCTCGCGTAACTCAAAGGAAGGGACGAGATCCAACCGTAAGCGTCCCTCGGAAGCTCCACCTCTATTCGCGTCCACGCCGAGTATCTTCGAGATGACTTCGCAAAGCCACGAGTTTCATGTTCTCGAGAACTATTAGATTCTCCGAGAACGCGACAAGAAAAACCAAGAGAGAAGTAATCACATCGGAAAAACTCACTACCAAGGTTGGCCGAAATCACAATTCCGTCGAGAAGGAGGAAGATGACTTGCGCCCAATCCCAAGGTGATGATGGCTGGAGAGGAAGATCGTCCCAATGGAAGAACTTCGTCACCTCGGTGCTTCTCCTTGTGCTCACGGCAAGAAGAAGGGAGAAGAACCTTGTGGCCGGCCAAGAGGAAGAAGGGAGGAGAGGGAGAGAGCCCATGCAAGAATACTTCGATTATATTCCAAGCCTTGCCTTGGGTCCTTTATATAGTGGCCTCTCAACCGCCAAGTCTCTTTTTTCTTATGGAATAAATTTTCTATGACTTATTCCATCATGCCAAGTTTTATCATTTTTTTAATTCATGATAAAAATCAACCAAGTCTCTTTTTTCTTATGGAATAAATTTTCTTATCATGGTAAATCAATCCATGATTGATTTTATAAAATAAAATAAACCAATTCATGGTTCATTTTAATTTCCATGAAAAATAAACCAAACCTTGGTTTATTATATAAAAATTTATATCATCCATAATTTTATAAAACAAACCACACTTGGTTTATTTTATAAATTGAGCCAAAAACTTGGTTCTCTCCCTTTGTTGTGGCCGGCCAAGCAAAGAGGATGGAGACCCTCTTTGGCCGGCCCATCCAAGTCACGCCCCAATGAATTAAACTTATTTAATTCATCTATTAAGTCTTCAAAAGACTTAGCCATTTTACGCTTCTGATGCGTCTCTGAAAAATTCAGATTCGACTTATCGTTTGGCTCAACCAAACCTAATCTCTCTTGATTGGAAAATCCAATTTTCAACTCGTTTTAAATCCCTCGGATTACTCGTAGTCCGTGTGACTAAATAGGCTTTCGATTTATGTTGGTCGTCTATAATTAACTAATTATAGAACGATCATGAGTGACACCTAGTAGTACATCATGATCCCCAATTAATCAAAAGATCAACGGTTGACCTCAGAAATTATTCTGAAACCCTTCAGCAGCTATAATGAATCGTGCCCCATTCCCTTCACCATCTTATACCCACTTGGTTCAGGACACGGTCTATGTGTGTCAGTCCCCACTAGGCTGACTACGTCACACCTAGCCCAAGTAACGTTTTCTCGTCCTAAGGATTCTAATTACTCTCATGTATTTAAGAGATTCATACTCTGAACATGTCATGCTCTGGCCAGAGGCTTCGAGTAACAATCCGACGATAGGCCTTGGGTATACATCTCCTCGCAAGGAGTGGTGAATCCTTTGTAGGCTGTTCAAACATCTTCGGGCACTTCGGCTTATACCCAATCATCCTGGGTCCACACCTCCTTGGAGATGCTTGCTTAAGATGTCAAAGTATAAGTCTCCATGACCAAGATGACTTGAACACCGCAAGTCAAAGGAACATCGCACTTAAGCTACAGTAAGAACTTCATTGACATATCTATATGTAGACTACCATATGAAGTTTTACAGCCAGTCACTCCAATGAACTAGTTCCCTTAACTAGCATTCATGTTTATCTCCGGACATCCCAATGTCACCAGCCAGTGAGAATCAGCTGATTAGAGAATAACTCATGCTTGTCTCAACAAAATTGATAGTGTCCGTATTTATCAATTCATCGACTAGGGACAATTTCAATACTTCACAATTGCACATGTAGAGATAATCACTAGTTGTGAATTCATCACAAATTCTCTCATGCTGTGAATTGTATTGCGGACATTCAGTAAATGAGTTTAAGATCTCAATCAAATACATAAACATGTATACTCAAATAGTGAATATTCATTTATTAAAATAAATGATTACAACCATAAGGCGATTGTCTTAGGACACTTTTCTCATATCACTAACATAGACTTCATTATCAGTTTCTCCAAATGCTTGCTAGAAGAACCTAACTCTTCGAAATACTGCTTGTACAGTGGGCTGGAGGCCTCGTTCAAATCAAGTTGAACTATCTCTCCATTGTCAGGTAGCCCTAAAATAAGTGATATATCAACCTTTGTGAATTTGAGTTTTTTCCCATGGAATATAAAGCTCTGTTCTTCTTGATCTTAATTATCAAACATATTCTGGACATGGGGTCTTACACAAGAACTATTAGAGAGGTCGAGGACCCAAGAAAAGGGTGTATCTCGGATTAACTGTTCTTGTGCTGGTGTGGGTGGAACAGAATCAATAAAATTTCTGAAATGACAAAGGCTACTTTTCCAGTTCATTCGTTTACTACGACCTCTGTTGATAAAACTTGTATACTCGCTACACATTTTGCTTTTTCCTTGCGTCAACTGTTTTTTTTACTTCCTCCAGCGCTTTGCTGTTTCTTCAATTTTTGTGGACCTGCTTGCTTTGATGATGATCTTTTTGGAGTCATCCCGAACTTAGCAACCATCAAACAACAATGAGAGACAAACAAATATAACTCTTAGATTTTGTACATAAAGGGCCTCATCATACTCATTCAGTGAGTAAAGACTACCGCAAACCCTAGGTGAAAAGAAAATACTGATATGAAAAACTAATGGTTAGGGTATGTACAATTCGACTAGTACGATGACGAGACTGTCGACCACACGACTCCAATGGAGGAAAGCACGCTACCTTCAAATGTCAAGCAAACAAGAGCTAGAAGACGATTGCTAATGAAAAGGCTCCCGAGGACACTTTAAACCTCGGTCACTGCTGGGCCTGATATAAGAGGATTTTAGGCCCTACGCGGGCCTTATTTTGTATATGTTTTTTTATTATTTTGAGTTATATTTATTAAGAAAATAAAATTTATACTATACTTTATATAATTCTACAAAAATTATTTACTCACCAAAAATAATTCTAACAGGAGTCAGAATTTATTTTTTTTCTTATGTATTCATTAATTAGTTGGAATAGAATAATCTATCTTAATTATAGGTATTTATTAAAATCTAAAAATATTTCAACTACTCTCATTTTAATTTGATCTGATTTTTATTTCAAAGATAAAACATCTATATAACTTAAAAAAAATTTGTCCATGTTCATATATTACTCTGATTTATTTTTAATTTTATTGATTTTGTCCACTGATGGACCTAGGATATTTAGAATTCTCAAAATCGAATATCATTAGTTAGAGTTGAACTAGGAGATGGTATTTTTGGTGTCCAAACTTCTAATGATTATAAATTCTGTTGCAGTAGGAGTTTTTTAGGTCTATCAGTGGGTTTTCACCAAAACCCACTGATGGACCTAGGATCTTTGGAATTCTCAAAACCCATCAATAGTTAGAGTTGAGCTAGGAGATGGTATTTTTGGTGTCCAAACTTCTAATGATTATAAATTCTTTGGAAATCGAGTTTTTTAGGTCTATCAGTGGGTTTTCACCAAAACCCACTGATGGACTTACGATATTTGGATTTCTCAAAACCCAATATCAATAGTTAGAGTTGAGGTAGGAGATGGTATTTTTGGTGTCCAAACTTCTAATGATTATAAATTCTATTGCAATAGGATTTTTTTAGGACTATCAGTGGGTTTTCACCAAAACCCACTAATGGACTTAGGATCTTTGGAATTCTCAAACCCCAATATCAATAGTTAGAGTTGAGCTAGGAGATGGTATTTTTGGTGTCCAAACTTCTAATAATTATAAATTCTGTGGAAATAGAGTTTTTTAGGTCTATCAGTGGATTTTCACCAAAACCCACTGATGTACTTAAGATCTTTGGAATTCTCAAAACCCAATATCAATAGTTAGAATTGAGCTAGGAGATGGTATTTTTGGTATCCAAACTTCTAATGATTATAAATTCTGTGGAAATAGAGTTTTATAGGTCTATCAGTGTGTTTTCACCAAAACCGACTGATGGACCTAGGATATTTAGAATTCTCAAAACTCAATATCAATAGTTAGAGTTGAGCTAGGAGATGATATTTTTGGTGTCCAAACTTCTAATGATTATAAATTCTGTGGAAATAGAGTTTTTTAGCTCTATCAATGGGTTTTCACCAAAACCCACTGATGGACCTAGGATATTTGGATTTCTCAAAACCCAATATCAATAGTTAGAGTTGAGCTAGGAGATGATATTTTTGGTATCTCTATTTAGAATTCACCTAGGAGATGTTATTTCTAATGTGCACACTTAGTACCAATAATTATCAGTAATGTTCTCTAACCGTATCTGTTGGCACAGAAAGATGTAGTCATATTTATACATCTATACAACTACAAATATTTTGATCATTTTCTTATATTTTACTCACTTTATTATTTGTAAAAGAATATTCATATTTGGTTTGCACAGGACCTGAAATCAGAGGGGTTTTAGGGTTAAACGTCAGCTAAAACCATACCTGTTTAGGCCCACGTTGGGCCTGAAATAAAATTATTTCAGGCCCACGTTGGGCCTGAATTAATATTATTTCAGGCCCACGTTGGGCCTGAATTATATTATTTCAGGCCCAACATAGGCCTGAAATAATATAATTTCAGGCCCACATTGGGCATGAAATGAAGTTATTTCAGGCCCACCGTGGACCTGAAATATATTGACTTCAGCCCCAACTTGGATTCCACATTGTATCCCTATTTTAAAATTATTTTATATAAAATTTAATCATTATTAATTAAAATAATGATTTATAGAATAATATTCTATATAATTCTACAAGATATGACAAAATCCTCTCATTTTATTTAATTATTCAATTTTATCAATACACGCTTACAATTTATTAAACTTGAAGTCATATTTTCATATTTCCAGATTTTGTCCATACTCGATTCCTTGCAGCAAAATTCGATTCCTTGCAGACCATGAAGTCATATTTTCAGATTTTGTCCATACTCGATATCACTATTTAGGTTTACCAAAGAGATATTATTTCTGGTGTCCAAATTTAGTCCCAATCATTATCAGTTATGTTATCTTACCGTATCAGTTGGCACAAAATATTACAGCAACTGGAAGTGAATCAACAGCACACAATTATTTTTCTTAACATACAATTATATTGATATGACAACATCTACATATTTAGTTTTTTCCATACAACTGGAGCTCAAACAACAACATAGGATGTTTTTGACAACAATACATGGATTTATAGTCTCATGTTTTACAACACATGTCCCTCAGAATATTAAGTGTGAGATCAAATCTCATTTTCCTCATGTCTCCTTGTTTGAAATCCATCTTCTCATCGTATAGAAGACATCAAACGTATTGCATTAGAAAAAAGGCACAGTCGACGCTGAAAACACACAACAGTAATTTTGATTTCAATCAGTGGGTTTATAAAATACTTATAAATTTAAACTCATCCACATTTACTGACCTATATTTTTGTTGGGGACAATTTAGTCTGACGGAGGCCCATTTATCCAAGGGATATGACTTTGTAGATATGGATGAATAGCCTTAAGTTCCTTGCGAGTATATTATTTTAGTTCTTTTACCTGTAATTAATATCATGAATTTAAAAATCACCATCAATGCCATTTTAGACTAAATGATTAACATATAAATGAATAATGGTTGCTCACCGCTGAGTTAAATTCATTCTTATATTTACGGCCACTAGCAAGAAAATTTAAATTATTGAAAGTCATAGATTCTATATCCACCACCAACAAGTGAAAGTGTGCATTATCACTGCACAAAGGTATTAAAATATATCTAAACCCTTGATCTATCATATCTGTCTTCATCACTTGTTGCAGGGAAAACTTTCTTGAGGATCTAATGATGACTAAAAAAATGCATAGACAAAATTATTAATAACAAAATCATAATATTAGGCCTTCTACAATATATCTTCTAAAATCATTTAGATCACTTACTATGAAGAAGGATAAACAATATATTGACTTGTTGTATGACCTACCATATGCGGATGCTCCCCTAAATAGAATTTTACAAAAGGCATCAATTACCTCACCTTTTGTAAAAATCTCTCCATTCAGGATTTGTAAGAATGAATGCATATTCAAAGCAAAGGGTGCATCCTCCCAAATAAATTCAGTTGTCACCCTGCAAAGTTAATTGATAAGATTATTATATATTAAAGAACAAAATATATTAACTAAACTATGTGTCCTAACTTACTTTAGGTTCTCCAATTTATTTATCAGATAGACCACTTCTTTATCTTGATTTTTCTTCTTTGAATTCATAAAATGTTTATTCACAAACTACATCGATAAATTTAAAAATACTAATTAATGACCAAATTCAATAACATTAAAGTAAATCACATACATCAATGCCTTGTTGCCTCATTTTGTAGAGTTTGGAGATCCTTTTTGTTTACTCCTCTATGTCTTTTTCAGATATGACTTTCATTACAGTTATGATTTCTCTTGCTTCATTCATATCTGATGGGTTCTCCCGGCACAAATGTTGAGAACCGAAATTTTAGAGGGTCTCTTTGCAAATTAGGGACCTAGATGTGATTTTCCAGACTTGGAGGGCTTATTTGCAAAATGCCAAAACAATAATAAAAGCCCTAACTTAGCCTCATCTCTCTGATTTCTCTCGAAACCACCCACTCCCTTCGGTTTCGCCCTGCTTCGCAGAGCCCTAGCCGACCGCCGACCTTGTCGCCGCAGCCCACACACGCCGCGACCAGCGACGCCGCCGCCTCCTCTTCCCGAAGTTGGCGCCTACCCTCTCTTCTCCTTCTCCTTCGTCTTCTCCGGTGCACATGCAAGAAATACTGAGCGCCGTCTTCTTGCTCGTGTTCGCTGACCTCGCGCAGTTTTCTTCTCCCTCGCAAACCCACTGCTGCCGCAAGCCCTAAAACGCCAAAGTTTCCTCCTCCCTGTTGCGTGCATCGGCCACCAAGCAGGTAAGGAAACGTTGGTTTTGATAGTGATGAATTTTGAATCTGTTCTATGTCGTGATTTTGGGTGACTTGCCGTGAGTTGTTGGGTTAGGAGGATGTTTGTTGTTTCGAATGGTTGTGAGTTTAATTTTCCATAGAGATACTTGTTTTAGGTTTTGGTGTGAGGTTTGGGAAACTGATGGTGGGTTTTCTTCCTTCATGAATCTACTGTTGAATTGTGTTTTTGTTCTTTTTCTTTTCTGCCGAGGAAGCCTAGGTTGTAATTTATCAAACCTCTCAGATGGGTGTCTTGGTTGTGAATTGATTTTAGATTAGTGGATGAACTTGTGCGTTGGTCGGCCATGGTTGGATTATAGTTGGTAGAGATGTGTTCTGTGTTTGGTTGTTTGTTAGTTGGCTCTATGAGTGTTGTCGTGGGATATGATGTATTATGTGTTGGGTTTCGGTAGGGAAGAGTGGGTCAACCTTGGGTTCTGACCTTGTACTTGAAGTGTTATTTTGGGTTTTGAGTTCTTGCTTATATGGATTTGGTTTTTACTCAAGATGACCTTTTTGGGGTGGACTTAGGCTAAACTGGTGATAAGTCTAATCACGACGATTCGGTGGACTAGGGATTTATTAACTGATTACGATAATTGAGAATTTTCCTAATTTAGTTTAGAATTTAATTTGGCTATTTGATAATTGTAAAAATAGCTAAATTTATGCCCTTGATATAGGATCTTGAGTTGGACTCGCACGGTTGATCGTGAAGAGATTAAGTTGGACACATTCTACAAATAAAGGCGGGTATTTCTCCTTTGTACTTGAGTAGTTCTTTTATCTTAAAGCATGGCTAGTTTATATCTTATAGGTTGTTTGCCCTTGTTCTTTGTCGTTATTTAAACATCGCCGTTGAGACTTATTCTTCGTTGATCTTTGAGTATTCCGAATTCGTATCCGTACAGTCCCTGTTGGTTTTCTGTTCTGTAAAGTGCCGCTTGTACGCGAGTACTTAGAAGTCCATTAAACACAGATAGGTTTATTTGGCATTAGAAATACCCTACCTAGTAGTGTAGGTGCATAATCGTTGGTTTTCGATTTCTGGTTGGTTGTATCGATGCATGTTACTTGTTGGATTTTTATTGCATCGTTGTTTCTCCGGTTGTTCGTGCATCGTATATCATGCACCATACTTGCACGTTGCATACTAACGACTGTTGGCTTACATTTGGTTAAGCCGTCGTTAGTCATATTGTTGCTCGATTCACTCAACCACTTGTTATCGTGGTAGTTATTAGAGTGCGAGTGTTTGTCCTGTTATGCCAAACAGTGACACCCTCACCGTTGTATTTAGAGGGATGAGTTGTTGGTGGCTCACCCTCACCGTTGTTTTTCGAGGAATATATTGTAGCTGTAGTAGCTCCCCCGATGTACCGGGGTTTGGAGTGTAGGCTCCCCAGCATCCTGTCCACTCAACCACGCCTTATGTGGTATTATTGTTGTTGTTGGAGTGGTACAGTTGTCACAGCCCTACCCACTCGGTCACACAGATGGGATGTGTTGACGGCTTGACTGGCGTCAGGGGTGACACATGTCATTGCATCATGTGCATACGTATTTCTTTTATGCATTTGTTTGTGTTTGATGCACTTATATGAGCTATGATTGTTGCATATGTATGACATGCATGTCTATCTTAATATTATTGTTGTTGAGTTGTTCTATACCTGCTTAGTCGTTATTCGGATTTTATACCATGTCGTATTATATTGGTTATGCATGATTAGGTAAATCTGATATTTCTTATGGACTGTACCTTTTTGATTCTCTACTTCGTTATCTTATTTATGCCATGCTTATTGTCTACTCATATACCCGCAGAGTCCGCCCGGACTCACCACCCCTGCTTTCTTCTTTGTTGTTTCAGATAGCAGGTAGTCGTATTTCTTGGAGCCAGGAGAGGATCCAGTTGCCAGTCCCTCAGTCCCACGTGTCAGTTTGGTTTAGCGGTTTCTATTTCGGTATTGTGTTAGTTCTTCCAAGGTTCTGAGAACCGGACCGGATATCGAACCGGTCGGAGCAAGGGTTCAGAGGTTTAGAGGTTCAACCGGTTTAACCGGGGGTCCAACCGGGATATAACCGGTATATAATAAAGTATGTATTTATATAAATATATGAAACTAACAATTTATCCAACTACTTTCTTCAAGATTAGATCAACTAGGTCGAGCATGTGATAAATTTTTGTTAGCAACTTAGTACGGTATTATTGAAAAAAGATTAGATTCAAAGAAAAATTCAAGTTTAAAACCATTGAATTCATGAAATCTAGATATGAATTGAAGAATCTTATTAGAAGTTAAAACTATATCATGATAGCATTTGTTCACCCATAAATACTTAAACAAGGGACACTAGTAAAGCACATGCAAAATTGTACTTCCAAATATATCATATATTACTGCCTTCATATGCTAGCACGATGACGCAACGAGACTGAAGACGGGGCGAGGCTAGCGGCGGTGAGGCGAGGCCAGCAGAGGCAGAGCGGCGGTGACTCTCTTGCAAGCAAACAGCAGGTTTGTTCGTTTGGGACTTTAGGTGAAAGCAAACTAGGTTTTTGACATTTTGTTTTTCATTTTTCATTTTTCATTCTTTAATAAGAAAGCAAAACTACAAAAGGGGGGGAATCAAAAAATGAAAAATAAAATAAATCAATCCGGTTTGTCCGGTTCACCGGTTCCCGCCCGGTTCAGAACGGTTCGCATCCGGTTCTTGAGTAGCCGGTTTTCAGAGTCAACTCGGACCGGAAATCTGGCCGGTTCCCGGTTCAACCGGTCCGACCTCCCGGTTCGGTCCGGTTTTCAGAACGCTGAGTTCTTCGCATTTCATTTGTTTAACAGTTGTCGGACTGGTTTTACTATTATTATTTCAGAGACTTCTAAGTTCTCGTTAGATTGTGATTTTCTTCTATGTTTAGGTGGCTGAGCCACCCATTATTATTTTGTTTCGATATAAACTGCGTGGATGTGTTTTATACTTATTGTTGTGATGCCAGCCGCTTGTGGCTGAGCTATATTGGTGGAGATATTATGTATATTTGCCCCATATTGTCCGCCGTACAGGGGAGATGCTGTCCGATTTTCGAGGAAGCATGTGCCTCTGGGGGCGTGACAACAAAAACATAAAAACGCAGCGAAAACAAGAACTCTCGAGCGATCCATGCGAAAGAAAACTCGTACAATGTTCATCTATCTAATAGATCTATTTACAGTGTATACCTTTGGAGTGTGCCCTTTGCTTATCCCACTCGTCCAAGGTGCGCCGGATCTCTTGCACGTTCAAGTGTCCATGCCTCTATTCGTATCCACACGGACACAATCTCTCAACTTCAGGAGAACTACCTTAGTTGTGCTAGCAACTTGAGGTAGCTCGCAGAACACCAAGAACCTTACAATAGGGTTTCGGCCAAAAGAGGAAGATGAGGGAGGGAAGGAGAAAGGGAAGAAGAAGACCTCATCCAAAGTCACAAGGCCATCTTTTATACTCATCCCATGAATATGAAGAGGTTTGTGTCTTTTTGGCTTCCTTCATTAATACCAATAAAGAGCACATCTTTTCATGTGGCTCTTTATCTTTTCCCATGCAAGAAAACAATCTTTTCTTTTTCCTTCATTAAACACTTTAATGAATTTCCCTTGTAATCCCAACTAGGCTTCTCTGGCTTCCGATCAGGTCTCCCGACAAAGTTTGCCGAGCAAGTCGCCGAGCTCCCGACCCAGTCTACCGAGTGCCGAGCCCCCGACCCCAATCTGCCGAGCTCCTAGCTCAGTCTGCCGAGTGTCGAGCTCCCGACTCAGTCTGTCGAGCTCCTAGCCTAGTCTGCCGAGTGCCGAGCTCTCGACGCCATTCTGCCGATCTCCTAGCTCAGTCTGCTGAGTGTCGAGCTCCCGACCCCAGTCTGCCGAGCTCCTAGTTCAGTCTGTCGAGTGCCGAGCTCCCGACTCAGTCTGCCGAGCTCCCAACTCAGTCTGCCGAGTGTCGAGCTCCCGACTCAGTTTGCCGAGCTCCCAGCTCAGTTTGCCGAGCTCCCAGCTCAGTCTGCCGAGTGTCGAGCTCCCGGCTCATGCTCCTGAGTTCCCAACTCGAGCTCCCAAACTGACCTCCCGAGTTCCTAACTCGGGCTCAGATCTCCCGAGTTCCCAACTCGGGCTCCCGAAGCATCATGTCCTTAGTGTGTGACCCAATAGCTTCTCGCGACGTTGGCAATGCGCCTAAACCCTTTAGACACATAAGCAATGAGCGACATCTAGCAATGCATCATTGCTACCCAAGTAACAAGAAAAGTCGAGATCCGACTAAACCTCCGTGACTATGATAATGTATGACCTTGTCCTTCTATCCTTGATATCTAGATTGACCAATGAGGCATAGACCGTGTCATCCTCAATCAATCCTGTGTTTCTTGATCCCCGAGTAGACTCACTCAAACAAATGAGCCCAATATCTCATATTGACTCATTTGAGCATAACCATGCATTTTAGTACTCCTACTTGATCAAGGGCCCACAGATATCACTCCCGTCATATGAGAGGGATAGATCCCATCTATATCACTCACATCCCTCCGCATAATTCATTACATACCAGTGATCGTCTTTATAGTCCACCCTGTTACGGGTGACGTTTGACGATACCAAAGTACATAACTCCTCACGTAGGGAACCGTAGTGACTTCAGGTCTAAGGACTATTTATACTAATAGTCACATGAGAAAGTTTATGACACTCATATGACAATCTATGAAACTTTCTCATGGCGGGTCAATTCAGTACACATTCTTCAATGTATACCCATGTGTCAACTTGATATCACATATCCATGACTTGTGAGCTCAAGTCATTAGTTGACCTACATGCTAGTCTCCATGCATTAATATTGTCCTTGAATATTAATACTTGACTAGGAATGGTTTAGAGTAGTGTTCTCTACATCATCTCATTATTTATTCAACCAATCGATATAATGTAGATAAGAACCTACTACCCAAAGACATTATTATACTTAGTTATTTGGCACAAATACAAAGTAAGTATAATAACCATGCCTTTATTAATAATAGAATATGATACAAAATGTCCCTAGTCAATCATCACATGATTGGCTCTAGGGCTCCTACTAACAATATATCAACCTCACTAATTTTGCTTTTTCTCTTGTCCATGACATCTGATATTTATTTCTTGCTTCGCTTCCCCTTAGGTAATAGCTGGTGCCATAATGGACCGTCAATTGGAGTATCCCTGTAATCATACCGACTTCGATCACGTCCTCTCCTTGTTCTACAAGCTACTGGATCTGAAAGAGGATCAACTACAGAATAGCTTTCTTGAGCCTCAATGCCCTTTTTTCAATTATTGAAAGTAATTCCTTAACCCTTTCATTCAAACTAATGTTCTCCTCTGTAAGCTCCTTGATTCGGTTGTCTTTAAGAATACAGTCACCACATTGCCTTACAACTTCTGTTTCTTCTCCTTGTGATGTCTCCATTGGCCGTGGAATGTTATCACCGATATCAAGGTTCTCAAACGATGTTTTTTCATTTAGGTTAGGAATTATTTCAATCATCATCTGTCAATTAACAAGTACACAAATATTACTGCCTCCATATCAAACTAAGATAGGTTACAGTTTAGAATAATTACCTCTTCGGGCGAGAGTCGGTCAACAAGGGCCCTCACCCTACTAAGATGCGAAGAAATATTCCTCCACTTATTTATTCGGGGTCCTTGAACATTGTACGATTTTTGAATTGGTACATGCTCCAAAAACCATGCCTACACCAATTTTTCCACCCAAATTCATTAATGACAGCAATATATTATAAAATTTAACAAGAAAATTCTACTCACTACCAAAAGCCCAGCAAATCCCTTTAAGTAAGGGAGGTTGGTGCTGGTATGGTATCCCTGAGTTGATGAAAATAAGTCCCCAATCTTAGGTAATTGTGGAGACAAATATTGATGGATGGCTTCCACCCAGTTGAATCTAGCAAGATTTTCATAATCATCTACTATATCTACAAGACCTAGAGGGACCTTATATGTATTAGACAAAAATAACACACAAATAAATATATACAAAATATAGAATTTACACACTAATAAAACATCATCCTCTGATTCAACACTTTTGGAATAATATTTAAGTAACTCCTCAATTCTTGTTCTGGTAGGTTGTTTTTCTTTTGAGAAGTAAGTAAGATAGAGGTCACCCGATGCTTTAGTTGAATTAATAGAAACTGAAACACCTCGGTCCACTATACCCAGTAATAAAGCAACATCTTGTCTGGTGAACGCAACCGGTACACCTGAAACATTTAAATATTTAATTATTATCAAGAATATAGGCCTGAAATGATTTCACTTTGGGCCTGAAATATTTTTATTTCAGGCCTAACGTGGGCCTGAATAACTTCATTTCAGGCCCAACGTGGTCTTGAATGATTTTATTTTCAGACCCACGTTGGGCCTGAAATGTAATCATTTCAGGCCTACCGAGGGCCTGAAATGAGTTCACTTTAGGCCCTCGGTAGGCCTGAAATGATTTTATTTCAGACCTACCGAGGGCCTGAAGTGAGTTCAGTTCAGGCCCTCGGTATGCCTGAAATGATTTTATTTCAGGCCTACCGAGGGCCTGAAGTAAAACCAATTTAGACCCTCGGTAGGTCATCTTTATCCCAATTTTATCTTACTATAGTTAGTGTTTACAATTTATAACTAAAAGTGTTACCTCAGAATTTAAAAACTTGCGATGTTGAATCTCAACTTTCAAATATATTCACCAAAATTCCACGGATATGCTGCAATTCTTGTATGTCCAAGAAAACACTGAAGGGTGACTCTTTGATTTTCGCAATGTGTCGATCATTTAAAATTTGAAATGCTTAAAAAAAATATTTAAGGTGGCCTAAAACACTGCACCAATGTAATTTTTGTTGAAAGTCATCTGATGTCTACAGGTTTTATACATTACAAATTTATTAAGCAAAAATAAGTTTAAACATGAGTAGAAACATTACTGTTTTGACCTAAGACTGTCGCTAACATACCTTGGTGGATAATGCCAAGGAAGAAGAGGCTGAAACACCTACAGACATTTTTTCTGCCATTATCAAAAAAATAAACCGTGTAGAGACCCTAACCCCTACTTTGGAGAGTGACGATCAGTCTAGACTTCAGCGTAAACACTTAAAGCCACCTCAAGGACACATGCAAACGCTTTGGAGACTTCCCTAGGGTTTTGATTGGGGGGAGGGATTGGGGGATGAGCTCGGGCACAATGCCCTCCACCTTCGACAATAACAATTACGTTGCTGCGCTGAGAGAGAAAGGAGAAAAATTCGACTCCCTGGGGCATCCGAACCACAAAATATTATTTTCAATTGAGAAAACTGATAAAGTGGTTTGGATGTCTCGAAATTATGAACTGAGAAAGTCATTTTTGGCGGGAGGGGTATAAGAGAAAGTTCACTTAAATGAATGCGTCATTTGGTAAAAATGAAACCATGATATGTCTTTTCGTAAATACGAATTCTTAGGTGTGTCCTTTGGTAAAAAGTCGTAAATGATATGTTGAATAATCACTTAGTTGGGAAGAATTTATTCTCTAAAAATAATTTTAAAAATTTAAATCTTACTTATGTGTGATAATTCTCATGTTCGAGTATCAATTTAGTTAATCAAAAGTTTAGTTAAACCAAATAAATTGATCGGTCAATTTGACCGATCCGACTTAATTTTAAAATTTAGTTCGATTTATTTGAATTTTTTTAAAAAAAATTAATTAATTCGAATTAGATTTTAAAATTTCTTGAAATCAAATAGACTAAATAAATAGATTTGTTTAATCAAATCAAAATTTTAAATTCTAATTTTTAAATCGAAATCAAAATGTGTTAAATTGCCCTGGATTTTTAATAAAATAATTAATATTTTATTGATTGGACTTCTTCGATTTTATTAAAAAATCTATTCGATCAACCATTTAATTCGATTCGATTAATGGACTACTCATCACTACCGATGGGTAGAGCTGTTAATTTGAATTGGGTCCGTCGAATTGGCACGCCCCGCCAATCAATTTAAATGGATTGGATTAGAATTTAAGCAACCTAAGCCCGCCGCGGGCCAACCCACCTAGGCCCGTGACCCGCACATGTCGGCCCGCGACGGGCTTGAGTTGGCCCGCGGGTTGAGAATCACATGTTAGTTAAGTTCTATGATAATTTATTATCTTTCTTTATTATTATTTTAAAATAAAAAATAATATTTTTCATCACATGAGTACTCGTTTTATCTATTTGTATTTAAAAAATATATTTTTTAACATATTTGATTGATGAAATCTAAATATATGATTTTTTTAATTTTTTAAAAATATTTTGATGGGCCCGCGAGTTGGCCCGCCTAACCCACGATCCGCCTTGGATTGGGTTGGGTTGGGGATTTTCTAACCCGCCTAGATGACGGGTCGATCCGCCCCGCCCCGCCAAATGGCCGACCCGCCCCGCCACGGGTTGGCCCGTTTGACAGCTCTACTGATGGGTCAGTTATACCTCAGCTCTACCACGGATTGGCCCGTTTGACGGTCACATAAAATTGATAAAAGAATATTTAATATAAAATATAGAATTATTTTTTTTTATATTGTTAAATGTTAATTGTTATATTTGTTATAACGATAAATTATCATAAACTTTCTAATAGCCCTTTGATCTTTATATATATTTCTCACATAAATTTTTCTTTGTTATGAAAATTTACCATTGTTATAATCAAACTAGAATAAAGTAGTTTCGAGATGAAACTTATTTTAAAATATTATTTTAATTTTTGTAAAAAAGAGGATCAATCTCCCATATTGATAAGGATGTTCTTTTAATTTTACCCTTTAAATCTTTGATTTTTGCCCATTTACTTTTATCATATTAAATTTACTAATATGACTTATAATTATTTATATATTTATATTATTATAAAAGGTTATAGTTATATTGAATATTTTATTTTTTAATTTATTTTTTCTCTATTTCCTTAGATTAGATATAAATTAGTCACTCCATATACGCTTCAATATCTTATAGATAATTTTATATTACTTATCTATTTATCAAAAATATTGTGAAATCTTAAATATTCTATAATATAATAAAATATAAATAATTAATTGAGCTCAATAAAAAAAATATTAATCAGGTCAAATAACGTTGACTCTGAATGATCGATTCGATTCTACGAAAAAATTTTCATCAATCATCGTGAATCACTTATGGTAGACGGTCTAGAAGCCTAACATTCCATGATTAACCATTAAAAAAATTTTTATAAAATTTATCATAATTAAGAATCGAATCGAAAATATTTAAAGATTAATTAGCCATCCATCCAATAACACAGGGGCATAAATGACTCCGGGGCACAAACGAAAGCTCAGAAATAGTGGGGTATCACTCGTCTACCCATCAAAATCCTAAAGGCCAAAAATTTTAAATTTCTGAAATATTTTGATTATTTTGAAAATTCTGCAGCCATTTTTGGAAACATGAAGAAAGTCCAGGGAGCGAATTGAAAATTTTCCAGAATAAAAAGGAAGCGAGGCGAAAGCAAATCCGTCGGTGCCGTGGAAAAGGCATCGGCTCCGATCTGTGCACCTTCGATCGGCGATTTGTATCTATCGCTGGTCGTCGTGCTCCTCTCCTTCCAATCCAATCCACAAATTCAAGTATCTCTCTCATTTTTTTTTTTGCCAGTTTCCCGCTTCCACGGCGAGGAGGGAGGGGAGGAGCGATCGTGTCGATTCGAGTCGTCCTCGTTGATGCGATTGAACAAAGGGATTGATCAATTTGGCATGGAAAATCGCAGAAGGATGGTAACTCCGAAACCTTCGTCACGCTCTACCTGACGGTTCGCGCCGATCTAGGGTTCTGGATCCTTGGTTGTTGGTCATTTGCTGCATCGGGCACAGGGAACGTGGGGTTGCACAGATTATTCTTAGGGCTCTCGGCGAGCGGTGAACCTTCAGGAAGCCGGTGTGGATGGCGGTCAATTATCTCTACCTGTCAGCCTTCAGCACGGCGGCCGGACTCGTCGCGCTGCAGTGGTGGACGGGTTTCTATCTTGATGGGATGACAAGGGATGGGTTGATTGGTGGGGAAGGCGGTGGCGGTCCATCGGAGAGTGCAGGGAGCGATCTGGTGCTTCTACTTAGTTCTCGTGTCACCGTGGCCCTACTTGTGAATTTCGTGATCAATGTTTATATCCTGGTAGTGTTACTGCTCAAGGTACGAACTTTCATATGGGGCGGCACATAGATAAGGATGTTGAGCTAGAAGCTTACTATCGTTGATGGTTTCATTATTTACTTCTTTTTTTTAGCTCTTACAGAATCATAACCCTCACGTAACACATTCTCTATTCCATTTGATCCCCCCTTACTTAGATATTTCAATGCCTTTTAAATTCATGCATTAAATGAGTTGAATCATTGCCCCCTGCCATAGTAAAGATAGCCAACTAACTGATTATTAGTTTGCAATCTTCAAAAATTGGTTCTATATCCATGTGAAGCTAATTCTGGGCTACAATAGCCTTTCATGACCTCTAAAGCTCTATTTGAGAAGTAAAGCTCAAACATGAGTAGAGAAGCATTCATGCGTTCAAGAATTGGAAAAAGCCCAGATAATGAGGAATGCTGTTGTGCCAGACATCAAGTGCGCTTATCTAAATTACATTACCCATCCAAACTTGGAAAAACAATTTTGTAATACTCAGGGAACACAACTAAGATATGGAGTTGTAGTAGCTAAATATTAGTTGCCTTGTTAAACTTCAGATACACTGTTGTAAGATTCAGAACATGGAAAGTGCAAGGAATTGAACAAAAAAAAGTTCCTTTTTCAAGTTGTGATATCATATTGATGTTTGAACCCTCTATCTTCACTTATATTGGTGGGTATTTCTTCGATAGTTGGACATTAAGTATGCAAGGTAAAACTTCATGAGATTGCCAAGTCTTTACTACATTAGATCATCATTTCCATTTTGTAACATTTATACTTTCGCCAATTTACAGTTGCTATTCTTTGTCCAATTGACTGCATCAGAGACTAGAAAAGTTTTGGAACTATTTATTAACTACATTATGTACAAGGTAAAGTCACATTCAGTTTCTGATTATGTTTGGGCTTTAAACTGTTTGTATAATGTTTAAATATTTCTTGTTTTTTTTTGTTGCTGTTATTCTTGTAGTTATTTTGTACCATTCGTCCTTAAGTAAGATTATGCTAGGCATTAATAAGATATTACCCCTCTATTGAAGTATGATTAACATCTATGCTCATAGGGTTTGAAAACCTTTTATATTAGTTGTCAAGGGTTAATGAAATCATACTGTTAGACCCAACATCAAGGTTGCTACCCATAGGGGATTATAGAACCAAGTAAATAGTTGTAGTAGTTAAACCACAATTAAAGAATAAAAGAAATTCCTTGTTTGGAGGCAGTTGTTGACTTGGTTTGAAGTTTTGGGCTAATCCTTGGAGTAGAATTGGTAATATTAGTTTTGCCAGCCAACATCATTTAGAAACCTAGTCTGTAAGAGGAGAGAGTGCTTAAGCAGTTCAAAGTGATCTCGCTTCAAGGTTGAAGCTAGTAACTGACCTGAGAAGATTGCGCAAGTGAATAATTTCTGAATTTGCATTAGAAAGTGAATGTGTTGGATGACCATGATCTTTATGTTTTGTCAGAACATAGCCTGATATTGGTTACAGTGTTTATACTTTTTAATATTCATTGTTATTGTGGTGCAACAATGTCAGCTTCAGAAGTTAACAATCACAATTTGGTTTATTACTGAAAAAGGGAAATATTAGGCATGTTGCTATGTCTTCCTGTGTTGATTACATGACTATAGTGGGTTTTAACAGGGAACCTTTCTTCCATTGGTTGTACCACTGAAGATTTCTCATGTGATCTTTTGGTCAACTTGGTTGATCTTTCTTTGTTCCCTTAAGGTAATGAACCAAAAAGTTATCCATGCTTTTTTGTACATTTGCTACAAATGTGCTATCAATGTTTGACTAACTTTTTTTTTTGTTTTTTTTTTTTTTTGCTTTGCAGATTTTTCAATCAGTTGCAAGAGATCGGCTTGAAAGATTAAATGCATCTCCTTCCATGACACCATTGAAATACTTTCGAGTTTATTCTTCCCTGTTGCTGGTTCTTTTTGCAGACTTCATTTGGTAATTTTTTTGCCATACTAAACAAGGGAGATATTGATATTTAATTGTCTTAGGATGCTACTTCATGTTTCCTGTGTCTTTTGGCCTCATTTCTTGGAAATGAAGAGGCTAAAGGAGTAAAGAAAATATACTATCTGGCATGGACTCAGGCAGGCTGGATAAGAAGTCACTAGCAATTAGTCTGAAACTAATAAGATATAGGGTGAGGAGTCTATTTTTCTCTTTGACATGAATGTTGATCTAAGCAAGTGTTTTGTTCAGGGAGGGGATAGTAAATTCTTTCAAAGAGGTGTTATCAAACACTTGACTTTAGAAATAGAAAACCTTAGCTCAATTTTTGTCCTCATACAATGGTGGAGGTCCATAACTTTATTAAGGCTAGACATACAGAATCTGTATCCCTTTCTTCGAATTGTGAAATTAGTTCTATCCCTTCTTGATACTAGAAAGTCACATCCCAGTGAAAGACATCCAGCAGTGCTCCTCTTCTTTTTTGCTTACTCTTCAAATCTTTCCTGATTCCTTTCCTTAGATTCCTATAGTAACTAAAAAGCTTGATGCATGTAGTCACTACTTTCTAACTAATATGCTCCTTTAAATATGACATTGTTATAAAATATCTTGATGAACTGTTCGTGTGACGGTTACTTGATCAGCACTCATGTGTTTCCCCTATGAAATGAAGGATCAAGAAAATCCACTTGGGGGGGGGGGGGGGGGGGGGTCTATATTTGAACTGTGGAGGTGGCACAACTATTATTAAATGTATTCATATCTAGGTAGAGGTGGGGGCATTCTTAAAAGTCCAACCCACTTCTACTGCCACCTACTTGGCCTCAATATCTTGAATTCGATATTTTTCTTTACAATTTTCACTAAGAAATTCCATATCTGTTGCAAATAACATCCTGGACCACTAGGACCTGGCTCTTTAAATCAGTTTCAATATGTCTGATTATTAGAAATAAATATAAAAAATGAAGTTCTAGCCATGGCCCAATATTTGGTATACAATTTACATTGGTTAATAAAATGATTCGTTAGATTAACAGTGATTTTTAGTATGTATGACATCCATTTGCAAGATCATCAAAGATAGGAAACATAGGAATGAAATCAGGTGATAATCACCTTCTTTATTTCACAAATTAGATTGATATTGCATCTGCACTCGAGTCCTTTTTGGTAAGACAAATACACTGTCCTCAGAATCACCTCATTATTTATGGTGTTCCTTTTTTTCTGGACGATTCTTATTACATTATATACTTTTTTTTGTATGCTTTACTTTTTTACCCTTTGGGTCCAAAATAAGAATTTGTTTTTGTCATCTGGGTTTATATTTAAAATAATGTCTGGAATCTTTTATTTTTGGACTCTCAGGATGAAGCTGTGTATGGTGCTCTGCAGCTCATATAGTTCTAGCTTGCTTATGCTGTTGTTCTTTGAGCCTTTGAGTGTAGCTTTTGATACATTACAGGTGATTTTTTATGGGCATGAATTCTCCTTGAAATAAGTCTACCTTGTTTATCATTTTGCACACAAAGTTGGAGAATTTTTTTTATGTTTGATGTAAGAATAATAAGATTTCCATTCTTTTCTCTCGTCACACATAACATAGAGAATGTTTCAACTTGTCGCTGAGCACATGAGCCTATTGTTATCTGATTGGCTATTGTGCATTTAAATAATTGCATTTAAGATCAATTTAACAGAAATGCTATATGTTTAAGGCAAACAACCTTATAATATGCATAAGAATTACGATAGCAGAGACATTCTTCTGATTTCTTTCCTGTCATTTCTTGTCCTTGTAGGCCATTATGATACATGGATTTCAGTTAACTGAGATTTATCAACGGCATTCCAGTGGAAATGTCAGCTTAAACTTTGATATTCAGAAAACAGCAGGTAGATAAGATCATGAAATTTCTGTAATTTGGTATGATTGTATTCCACTTGCTGGATTAAATTATATTGTTAGTTCTAACTATGTCAGGTGTCTACATTAACCACTAATGAAATGATTTACTTTGTGTAAAATCATCCTGAATTTTAGTGGACATTTTGTTGTTATGTTACATACAGTATCATGGGTTCATTTTGCATAGCTAAGTTACTCAACATTTGAACGCTGGAAAGTGATCCTTCATGATAAAATACTTAGATTAGTTATTTGGGAGTTTGTCTATAATTATTTGGGAATTTGTCAAAGATTTAGGATAACAAAGTGGTATGTTTACAAAGAACCAGTCTGGTTTAGAATCCCTTTTATTGATTTATCTTTGTAGCTAATAACATTTTCCACTTTTTGTGAGTTGAAATATTCTTGGTGTTACATCACATAGTGTCTCATATGTTAGGGATTATGTTGGGAGGTATTTCAATCAAAATATACCGCTGTCATTACTTTTGTCTGTAGTATTGTTGAAAATATATTGCTTTCTCTCTAAGTTACTGGTACCTGTCCAATTTTCATGGTAATTCAATGCGTCAAAACCATTTCACGTGTTAATATGTATTTCCCTTTTGTGAGGACATTCTATAGAAGATGATGCAAAGTGTTGCTTTGTTGGAGACCAGTCATTTAGCATTTTTATCATTTTGTGTTACCAGTATTAGGCACAGTTGATTCTTTCATAATATCAACATAATATAATTCAATTCTTATTGCAGGTTCTCTGTCTGAATGGAAGGGACTTATCTTAAGACATTGTGGTTTCGTTCTAGATATGATGACTTTGGTAATGTCATCAGGCCATTACTTAATGACATGGTGGCTTCGTGGCATGGCATTTCATCTAGTAGATATTGCTCTCTTTCTTAATTTGCGCGTGAGTGATAAACTAATTTTTATTACACAGGCTGTGTCATGATACTTGTATTCTGATTGTAAATTATTCCTTCTGTCCGAGATGAACAGGCTCTTGTAAGTGCAGTTGCAAAGCGAATTAAAGCTTATCTTAAGTTAAGGAAAGCCCTGACTTCCCTTGATGGAGTACTTCCTGATGCTACATATGAGGAACTTTTTGCTTATAACGATAAATGTGCAATATGCAGAGTATGTGGTTCTGATGTTCCTTTAAAGTTTAAACTATTTCTAACATTTCCAGCAGAATGATTGATTAAGAAAATTCAGGAACCAATGGCCAGGGCAAAAAAGCTCTCCTGCAATCATCTATTCCATCTTGTGTGTTTAAGATCTTGGTATGCTTTCTGTTCTTTGTGTTGACACCAATGGCCAGGGCAAAAAACCTGTTTGATGCTGGATATGCCAACAAGAAGGGCCTTCATCATACTTTATTTTTTTATTGACATCTCAGGCTGGACCAGGGTTTGACTGAGGGCTACTCTTGCCCTACATGTCGTAGGCCATTATTTGTTCCTAATGCTCAAGATGGCTCAAGGTCTGCTGCTGAAACTGGTACAGATGGCAACCAACTCCCTGAACATCTTAATTTAGGATTGAACCACCAAAGAGTTCCTGTTCACGCACTACCTTTAGGAGCATCAACAAATCAGCGACAGAATACTTCTGATACACTTTGGAGGTTACTCTTATCTCTATACTCTTTTAGTGTCACAATTGAGACGCAATATTTCCTGATAACTAGCATTATTTCATTATCATATGACGTCATTCTGTCACTAACATTCCTGCATTTTATGTATGAGATCTCCAAACTTAAATGTACTCATTTGGCATTGTAAAACTGGTTAACACGAGTAGTGCCCCAACTGATCATAGTCAACATGTCTAATTCTTTTGTAGCTGGATTTCAATACTGACATGACTAATTAATGGTTTGGTTCCAATATTTTATTCAGAGTGCGTATCTATTCTTCTTTCTCATGATTCATGTTTATTTCCAGTTCAGCCTTTGAAAAGTTGTCCATACACTTGTTAGTCTTGTTTTGGAACACTTAAGTATATTTTGTTCATTGTACAGGAGTGCCACCTTCAACCCCAGCTTGACACCTCCATGGATGAACCAAGGGATGGATGGTGCTAGTTCATCTAGTTCGGTCAGATCTGTTGGATTTGAAGGTGTTCAGATGATGATGAGGCAGCTTGCATCAGTTGGCGAAAACTTTGCTCATAGTTCACTAGACGATGCTGCGTGGAATCTGTGGCCTTCTCAGCACCCTGCAACTCCCCTTGTTCCTGCATCTTCCTCCATTAGACCCACCAGAAACACAACTGATTTACGAATTCGGAGGGCTCCATCATCCCCGTCAACAATAGGACGCCAGAGTTACTCGCAATGGTAGATAGAGTTCGTGAGGTTTTGCCACACATTCCCGATGAGCTAATTGTACAGGTATTTTTACTATTTTTTTAAATATCCTTCGTAATAGTGAGTTAAGGCTTGAATGTTGTTGTTATCGTTGTTGTTGTTTTATAGTTGATATCCTTGTTCGCAGGATTTGCTGAGAACCAACAACATCAATATAACCGTGAATAATCTTCTTGTACAATAACATAATCCGAGTTGCAGTAAATATATTTATATTTATATACGTATCAATTACCAAGCTCTGTACATTTAAATTTGGCATATATAGTGGAGAATACATGTTGTTGACGTCCATTACAGTATTTCTTCAATTCATTTTGTTCCATATATTTCAGTATTTAATTGAAAAAAAAGGAGACCTTGAGATAATAAATTAATAACAATAGATTATTTTTTTTTATTTTTTTTGCTTGTCATTTTAATCTTAAGATCTTTCATCATAAGTTTGTCTTGTTTTCATGAATTTTTTTTTATTAAAGATTGTGATTTTTACTAATTGGACTCTTTCTTTTATCATTTATTTCTGTATTTTTATATTTTATGATTTTTTCATCACTTATATATTGTTATATTGGGAATTACGTGAGCAAATTTTAGTACTATTATCCATTTCAAAATTCCTCCCAAAACATACTCATACACCGCAATGCCCCTTTTTCTACATGTTCGTTCGAATCTAAAAAATAATCGAACCACTTTTTCGTAAATTCATAGTTCCGATACCATCGAACCTCATCTGATGTCATTTCCTGTTTAAATTTATTAGTAAAAATCATTTCTAAACTCTAGATCCCGAATTCTCTTTATCTTTGTCAAGGTTTCTTTATCGCCGCCCGATTTAAAATCGTGCATTGCGGCTCGGTCAAAGCTCCCGCATCCCCTTCCAAGCTTTGAAAAACATTTGCCCGGCCATAAAATTCAAAATAAAAAAATAAATGTGATACAAATCAAATAAATGAAATTTTGAAACATTCAAGAACTCAAATAACAAATCCAAATCCAAAGGAAATTTGTATCTACACTATTCTCAAACTCATTTATGATCTTAATTGCATATTTTCTTTCTTTTGTGCTCTAGCAATAAAATTAGAATGCGTGAAATAACATCACTGTCACTACAATGGATAAATTTGAATGAAGATCTCCAGTTTCATAAGAAGTTCTCTAGGACTCTTTTAGTAAATGAATGGAATGGTAGCCCGTCGATCTTTTGAATAGTCGTCCAACTTTTTACGGTACCATCTAAGTTTGAGCTGTTGCAAATGTCAAGTTCAATATCTATTCATGGAATTATGTATGGTGAAGGATCAAATGAGAGACCTACCAAGAATAGGAAAAGAAGTCATATCGTCATGTCGGATCCTCCACTGGCTACTAAAACCCCAAGTATATTATTTGCATGATGCAAATTTTAACAGAAGGCTTAATTTTCATTCAATTGAAATATTACATAAAGTCGGGATGAGAATGAGAATTACAATTTTAGCTAGGTTATGAAAACATGAAACATATGCAAATCAATCGCCGTGAGAGATCACATACTCATCGGTTTTGATGCAACGAACGTTGTCAATAACTGAATCTTCAAAAGTAGTTCGTAAAAGGCTAAATAGAAAATGAAATCATAAAAAGTGAATTACTAGGGAAAAATACTATCAAATGAACTCAAAGGTGATTAATAAAAGTTTTCATTGATTAAGTTTTGGGATGTTACTTTTTCATAATGTTTCTTATGATATCCTGACATGACGATTGATAAGGATCACTCTCTCCCAATATCAAATACTTTACTCTATTTTCTCGAAGAAGTTCTAAACTCGAATTTTTTGTAATTTATTTTTTCTGTTACTCATCGAAACTAGTTATTTTTTATGGGAAAAACTTTTTTTTTTTTAAGTTCATGGAAAATTCCAAAAGTGTATTATGGAAGGCTCCAAAATAATACCTTTTAATAAAGAAAGTCGATCTCAAATAACTCAACCCAAAAACTCAAAACTCACACAAAAGAAAGACTAGGACCACCCACACTCAAAACCAAGTAAAAAACTCACACAAATCCAAAACTCAAATAAGGAAATCGCCAATAGATGGTTGCAAATTCTTAGATGTGAGATTGATATAAAAGATGAGGATATATAGTCTCAAATAACATATTTTTTTTGATAACTTCATTTGCAAATTCTACGTGCTTAACTAAATACAGAATTAGAATTTGAATTATGATTTTTTTTAAGTGTGATGGATCTTATGGACACTTAGACCATCTCCAACCCAAAACATCATATTTGGTGTCAATTCTACACTAAAATGGTGCAATTTTAGCACCAAATACTATTTCAGCTTCAACCCATTAATACTATATCACATCAAAAAGGAATATTTCTTAGAATATTCTATTTCGCCTTATTCAAAATTTAATTATCCATATAAAATTTTAATTTAGTAATCTTTACATGATACTTATTATATTTAAAATTAATATTTCATTTATTTTAATAAGTTAATTTCTAAAATTTTTACATCCAACTAATCTATATAAAAATATTTTAAAATCACACACAATTAACATAAATATTTTAATTATTTTATTATATTTTAAAAATATTTTAATTATTTTATTATAATTTTTTGGAAATTAGTGATATAATTTATAAATATAATTATAATTAGAATACGCTTAATAAATAAATTTGTTTATAAAATTAAATCTTTATAACTATGTTTAATAAAATTAAATTACGCTATTATATTTTTTAATTTATATTTATAATAAATAATAATATTTTTAAATAATTATGGAAAATAGTAATTATAAATTAATTTTTATTAATGATATTTAGTAATATAATATTTAATAATATATATTATATTTGATTTTATTGATTATATAATATAATAAGAATTTTTAAATATTAAAAAAATTAAAAAATTCCAACACCAAATATGATGTCATGAATAGTGCATCACCAAATATGGTGATGCACTATTCATCACACTAAATTTGGGATAGGTTTTAGTATATGGGTTGGAGTGGTATGAGTTTGACACCAAATTTGATGTTTTGGTGTATGAGTTGGAGTTGCCCTTAAGGTAACAATAGATTCATTCCTGAGCACAAAATTATAAATGCATTTGCGGGATGGCTGGAGAATGATTACACTTTAATTTTCACATACTACTTGCCTAATTCAAGAACAATATAATGTGGCACATATCAGTTGTATAGAATATAGGCATTCTCCCAAATCTTCATATTATATTGGTTTCATATAGACACTCTTATTTTAAATGAAGATTACATGACATACTGGTTCAGAAATACAAAGGCATAGTGGAAGAGATTGACAAAGCTGGATAATTTGAATAGCCAAAACAAGTTTGAGAATTAATTAAGCATAATAGAAAAGATTAACAATGGAAAAGTTGGAGAGCAGAACTAGAATACACACCACACATGTTTAATAATTATTAGGATCGCGCCGTTAAGTATAATTTTGTTTTAGTGCGTAAGCAGAATAACAAAAACTAGAATACCGTTGCAAAAAATTTGGGACCGTCTCTTTTGTAACTTCATCCCCAATACGAATGTGAACCTCCCTTAGCCCATGCAGATGTTCCATGCCTTCGATTGATCTGTAGGGGAAAAATAAAACAAGAATTTCGAGGCTTCCGAGTGCACCTTCTTCGAAACTCACATTGCAATTTACAATTTGCAGGAACTTCAGTTGTGCGAACCCTCCCCGATCGAAGATCAAATCCTCATCATTATCGTCGAATGGCCAAAATCCTAGTTTCAGGATGACCAAAGCGGGGAGATTTCTCAAGACTTGTAGATCCTCGAGCTTCAGTTTTGTCCTGTCCAGAGATATCTTGACAACATGCTTCAGAGATGCAAACCAAGGAGGCAATTCGTCAAGTTTTCCCCTTATCTGGAGCTTGCAGAGCAGCAATGGCGGCGAAGCTACCTCATCGAGTGCCTTTTTCAAACTTGTGCTTATCGAATTCCAAATCTTTAGAGATTGAAGGGTGCCATTGAGCTTCGTGAGCAGGGCGCTGATCTCCTCCAGCATTCTGAGTGATATATCATCTTCACCAAACGAGATGTGAAGCTCCTGGAGGTCGACAAGCTCACCAATCTCCTGTAGCGACTGCACATTATCAACACGCGTGCATCCCAACGCAATAAGTCTTTTCAACTTTCCTATTCCTTTCGGGACATTAAAAGAAAAATCAGTAAGCAGAGAGACCAGGTTTTGGAGTTTGACGAAGGTACAAGGTAGTTCTCTAATTTTAGTTCGTCTTATATCCAAAAACTTTAGATTATGCAAATCTCCTATTGAATCTGGCAATCTACGTAATCCAGTACGTCTTAGAGACAAGTACTTCAAAAGAAACAACTTGGAAAAGCTCTTGGGGTGCAGATGATGCAGGTTCTCACATCCTTCAAGGTCAATTGCCCTCAACAGCCTCTGCTTTCTATAATCCTTCGGTGGTGCTACATCCTCACCAAATGCAGTGAAGGATCGAACATGGGACAGATCAGTGTCAGGCACCAGTCCACTGCTTCCTCCATGCCATGATAAGCGTCTTATCTTCTGATGTTGCGGTGGAATCGTCGGGTGCTCCTTCAGTAGCACCGCAAAGTTCTCCTTCTTCGATATCGAGAGTATGACATCAAGCATCATGTCATGGACGCGGCAGGATTTCACTGTCCCACTATCATAAAATTGCGATGGCTGCACCAAGCTACGAGTCACCAACTGGTTGAAGCAGCGCTCAGCGACTTTCTCAGCGGGGAAGCCATCTACGCTGCTCACAATCCCTTCAGCAATCCACCGTCTCATCAGGCGCTTCCGGTGAATCTCATAATCCTCAGGGAATATGCCTAAGAACAACAAGCAAGGCTTGAGATGGAAAGACAAATCATTGTAACTCAAAAGTAGAATCTGATGGATCTTCGACAGCATATCATTAGTTTGTATCTCCAAAGTAAGGTGGTCGCGCAAGTCTTTCCATTCCTCAAGTTTTTTATCAGGCTTGGAAGCCAGAAGGCCTCCGATCGTCACAATCGCAAGTGGCAGTCCATTGCACTTTTTCAAGATTTCTCTGCCAATATTTTCTAGCTCTGGAGGACAACTATAGTTTGGTGCATCAAACACTTTTCTGCAGAATAACTCCCAAGATAGCTCAGGTGATAAAGGAGAGACTTTAAATATAAATTGATGATTACGAGAGCAACTTGTATTCGCCACTTCCTCAATGCGGGTGGTCACTATGACCCTACTTCCTTCTTTACCTGGTGGCAATGCGATGCTCAATCTTTCCCATGCTTCAGTACTCCAAACGTCATCAAAAACAAGCAAATACCTCTTTCCTTGGAGATGGTCTCTGACTGTCTTCACCAGTTGCCTGTCGTCCATCATGTTCAGAAGTTGCTCTGTGTTCAAACTGGCATCTTGGCACCCTAGTAAAAGATGAAAAAAGAGATATAAATCAATAATAAAATTTTATTTTTGATGTGCAATAACGAATACAATATGAGTTATGATAGAGAGCATGAAATTATAATGTGAAACTCAATGCAAAAGATATGACACTTTTCGTATTCACGTCCGATTGTCGCTTGGACACCGACGGCGGCCTCCGACCGCCGCCCCGAACAAAACTATAACCTGGGGGCATGGTGAATCCATCGAGGATCGCTGCAATTAAGATGTCATGTCATTCACGTTGAGTTCACATTGAAAATTTCACGTTGTCTATCATTTTTAATTCAATATATACTTAGTCAATTCTAAATTAATTAATTCTAAATATTAATTCTATAAACATATTAATAAAAAAATTATTATGTTATAAAAAAAATATTGATTAGCTCTCATTTTCCTACCAAATGAATCGCTTTCTCTTTTACCTATAACATGTCGGATTTGTTCCTCGTTGACGGAGATTTCTCGAATAATCTTTTTGAGAAGCTCTCTGATGCTGAAATTTTGTGACACTGCTATCCAAGCTCGAGATTGGAAATGGCCTCCGACGACAATAGGATCTTCATAGACCGTCTTAGCCAAAGTTGTCTTTCCTAAACCACCGAAACCGACTAGAGAAATCACTGTGAGCTCGAGACAGTTCTCGTCCATGACCCACCCGATGAGTGTATCTCTATTCTTGTTGATGCCCACGAGTTGAGCTTCCTCTATAAAATGGCCAATGATTCGTGGATCGGTGTAGCTGTCGGCCATATTCAATCTGATGGTGGTGCCTGAACTTGTAAAGGCTTCATTTGGGTGGGAATAGCGATCATGTCTCTTTCTGATCTCTTCTACTTGAACCTTCAATTTCTTGAGATCTGAAGCAATACCATGGCGAGCTTTCAATGATTTTATGAAGTGAAGGAAGTGCTTGAAAAAAGCTTTGACTCCGCGCTCGTCATAGGGTGTCAATCGGAGACGACACGCGAACTCATCGATCGAGTCTTCGGCATCGTAGGCCACCTCCCTCACTTCCTGCACCCAGTTCTGGAGTTGATCATCCAGATTGCGCCTGGTCGACATGGTCGTCAAGAAAGAGGTGATGCTCCTGAGCTCAGCGACTATGTCCCGGACATCATCTTCGACTCCGGCCAGCAACGCGGCTTCTTCCGCTAGCATCTTCTCTAGCTTTCCCGTGATGGACTCAAAGGAGAACTCCACAAGCTTCATAGCCATCGTCGTCGCTATGTTGCTAATCTCCGTCCGTCCGGCGGTAGTTAGGAAGAAAGATGAGGACGATGAAGCTAGGAGAGGTAACTCAGGTCCTCTTGTTTACAACAATTTGTACAATGGAAACTTTAAAAATGCTGGTTATCATAAAGACAAATTAAATTAAATATAATGTTGGCACGTTGACTAAATTAAATATAATGGCTTACAGCTGTAGCATGTGCATGATTAGTGCTTTTCCCAATCTCCCGTTCCATTTGACATTAAATATAATTTATGGATATAATTTATATATAACATGATTAACAAGACACATAATTTATATTAAATTAAATATAATGTTGGAACGTTGACTAAATTAAATATACTTTCTTGCAGCAGTAGCATGTGCATGATTAGTGCTTTTCCCAATCTCTCATTCAATTTGACATTAAATATAATTTATGGATATAATTTATATATAACATGATTAACATTACACATAATTTTATCATACGCTACCAAATATATCTGAAATCTGTATTTGGTGAAGTGATTATCCTAGAGATTCATGGTTCTATCCCTAATTATGATATATTTATGGTTCTATCTCTAACTATGATATATTTATAAGAATTTTTCTTTCAAATAAGGCGTGAACCCTAGGATGCTGACCTTCTAGACCGTCCACTATGAGAGTTTCCGATTTATCTTAGCGGCCGGTGGGAAACTTTCGTGAGGTCGGGCCGGTTGTCCGAGGTTGAAAAAACCTCGTTAATCGTTAGGAATCCGCAGTTCGATCCCCAGCATACGACGTATTTATAAAAAAATTTTCTTCAAATGGGGAACGAATCCTAGGACGTTGAGTTTCTAGACTGTCCACTATGAGCGCCTCCCGATTTATTCTAGCGGTCGGTGAAAAATTTCCGTGAGACTGGATCAATCATTCGAGATGGAAAAAATCTCGATAATTATTTTTTATTTTTTATTTTTTGTATTTGGTGAAGTGGCTGTTAGGAATCTAATAAATCATGCAACAGGCCCTACTACAGTGACGTTGCATTGCATTCACGTACACAAATAATACAATCTTCATTCTTAACAGTCAGTTGTAGATTTAAATCCTTGAGAATATAGTTTATTTATTTAGCATTTTAGCGAACCCTATGACATGTGAACAGCTTTCAGTATTATCCATTTCATTTCACGTATGTAATTTTAAATTTTCAAAAAATACATCATTTTTCCGTTATATCCCAACTCCATGCAAATTGCTTGTCTAAGCCCAAATAATAATAATAATAATAATAATAATAATAATAATAATAAGAATAAGAATAATAAGAATAAAATAAAATTTCCAAATCGCTTTTTCTTAAAAGCCCTAGTTCCCGACGTCTGGTCCATTGGACGTCATTTCCCTTTCAAGCTTATTCGCGCCTCCACGGATTTAGATGGAGTAGTTAGTGCATAGAAGTTTGCTATTTAAGAGCGTAAGTTTAAACCTCGTACAATTATAGTATAATTCTTTAGTCCCCGTGTACTTTTTTTCACTGCGCACTAGCTTCTTTAGTCATCATAATTTATTTCTTTCATGTGGACCTTGAGAAAAATTGACAGGGACGTTGAAAGCTAACGAATCACCTTTTGTTACCTCTCAAACTTATTCGTAAAATGTAAAAAACCTTTCCTAAACCTTATATCTCCCCGTCATTCTCCTTCATCGTCATCCGACTCAAAATTGTATATGATCTTCTAAAAACATTCACCCAACCATATGAATTCTCCTGAAAACAATAAATAAATAGGACACAAATCAAATTTCAAAACATTTAAGAACTCAAATAACAAATCCAGTTAAATCAAATTTTTCCTCCAAATGGGGCGCGAACACTGGGACGCTGAGCTTCTAGACCGCCCACTGCGAGCGCTTCCCGATTTACCCTGGCGGCCGATGAGAAACTTCCGTGTGGTCGGACCGATCGCCCGAGGTTGGTTGAAAAAACCTCGTTAATAATTCAAACTCATTTATGACATTAGTTACAGATCTAGTATCATTTGTGCTCCAACAATAAACTTATAAGGTGTGAAATAAAATCACTAATATTGCAATGGGCAAATTTTATTGATAAACTCTAGTTTCATAAGAAGAAGTTATCAACAACAGACTCTTTTAGTAAATGAATGGAATGATAGCCCATCAATCATTTGGATAGTCATCAAACTTTTCACTGTAACATCTATGCATTTCAGCAGCTGTCAATTCCAAATTTGATACCTATTCATGGAATTATACATGATGAAAGATCAATGAGAGTTTCTCTGTGAACCGAGGATACTAACATCGATAGCTTAGACATATCACGAACAAGAAAAGAAGCCATATTGTTACGTTGGATCCTCCACTGCCAACCAAAATCCCCAAGTACGCAAATTTTAACATTAACCTAAATTGTGATTCAATTGAAACAGTCACACCTCGAGGAATTGCTCATCTAATAAAAATCGGACAAATCTTTCCTATACAATGGACAATATAAAAATTGTATATAAAGACCCTCATGGCCTATAACAATCTCAGCTAACACGACTGATATAGACAGTACAAAAGAAGAAATATATGACATGAAACATACCAAGACATGCATAGACTGCAGACCGGTCCGACTTACAATAAACAAAACCATATATACCCCTCTGGGACCCATATACATACAACACAGCCACAACATAAATGCAAGACTATGCAACACGAAAGAATGCACAAGAAAAATAAAATCTTCGGAAATACAAAACCAAAAGGAAGTCATCCTGACGAGGAGAGGGATTGTCTATTGGGGCACTCCAGATGATCATTATCCTGAAAAAAAATAGGGCTACTAGGGTGAGTTCAAGAACAAAAAGCTAAGATGGATCTTAAATGCTTGTATCATACGAGTATAATACAAAAAGCCAAGAACTCAGCGGATACAAACTAGTATGCATAGAAAGCTAAGCTAGCAGTAAGTCACAAGCTGATACAAACTAAAGTGCAATAATAGGAAATGCATAGTTGTATCATTGAAAGAACAATACATATGTAACGCCCGCTTTTTTTTTCCCCATAAAGCGACGTTACGCTAAACATACATATACATATAAAACATCTTAATACAGCGGAATAATAAATTCTTCTTTTTTTTTCCTTTTACATATTCTTTTAACCATGCAATTAACACTTAAATCATATACACATGTCTGGATTATCATTCATGGACATGGTGACATTATACTTAACATATTACCAGCATACCTAGCATCATGATATCAATTTTCCGTAACTTATTCATAAGCATTTCAGATAACATATTACCAGCATGCATAGCATCATGATATCAACTTTCCATAACTTATTCATAAGCATTTCAGGTAGCAAGTAGTTTATCCATAACTTCACGAATAGTAGGTTGTTTCTTAGGCATAACTATCATAAGTCGAGCATAAAACCAAAATAAGCATTGTCAGATCACAAAACATGCGATAAGTGAAATGAGAGGGGTTCTTGGCCATGTCACTACCAATCACACATGTTCTGGCCTCTCCTGCTGCTTCCCTTAGAAATCTCTTGCTTGATCTGCGGTATAAGAAAATAAGACTATAAGCACGTAGGCTTAGTAAGACCCTTTTTCTACTCACAAAAATCCATACGTCGTATAAACATGAACATAATGCTTCAATCCTACATATCATAGCATACTTCTTATCATGAACATATACACAATCATAACATCATCGTTTTAGCATAAACATAATAAAATCATGGCATCATAATTTAGCATGAACATAAATAAAATCATGGCATTAGTAATTTAGCATGAACATAGATATCATCATGGCATCATAATCTAGCATGAACATAAATAAAATCATGGCATCATAATTTAGCATGAACATAAATAAAATCATGGTATCATAATTTAGCATGAACATAAATGAAATCATGGCATCATAACTTAGCATGAATATAAATATCATCATGGCATCATAATCTAGCATAAACATAAATAAAATCATGGCATCATAATTTAGCATAAACATAAATGAAATCATGGCATATAATTTAGCATGAACATAAATGAAATCATGGCATATAACTTAGCATGAACATAAATAAAATCATGGCATCATAATTTAGCATGAACATAAATAAAATCATTTGCATAAACATACATTACATTATCATACTTTGCATAACATACTTCACATAAACGTACCTTGCATAAACTTACTTTGCATAAGCATACTTATCATAAACATAATGCATAACATGGATGGATGCATGGGGCAAATGCATATACCATAAGGATGCTTAGTTTAAAATCATACTTTTAAATACTTAAACATAATCATAACATTCATTGGGGCCCTGGCTTGTACCACATTCATACATCATATGTGCGCATCCCTAAGTAAATACGAGATAGCTAATCTCGACCTACTAGGGTAAGGACAGCTTCATCGGTAGTCCCTGAACCGTGGACAGCTTCATCGGTAGTCCAGTACCGTGGACAGCTTCATCGGTAGTCCAGAACCGTGGACAGCTTCATCGGTAGTCCAGAACCGTGGACCTTACTTAGGTCCGATACAAGCCCATTCATAAAATAAAATACTTTCATATGCTTCTTCATTCATAAACATACATAGCATAATCATTCATTCTTAATGCTTAACATCATCATTATGCCTTGAAGGCATGAACCTTATCTTCATTCATCATTTTCATTCCATATCATCATTATGCCTCGAAGGCATGAACTTTAACTTCATTCATCATTTTCATCCATGAACATGACATGCATACATATCATTCATAAATCATGGCATATATACATACTATTCATACATCATGGCATACCTACATAACTAGCATCTTAATTCATAAAAACATGCATGGTCATGGTACATAGGAAAACATGCCTAGGTCCTTTCATACATGATACATTTCCTTGGGTTCATGGCACATGGTCTAAGCATTTATGAATCATCATAACAAATGACCTATCATACAAGTCATGACCCATAAGCTAAGGTTTTGGGTGACATAAAATTCTTCCAACATACTTAACCATATACATACATCTTAGTACCCTATAAACATGCATCCTTGTGGTCTTAACCCAATCCTAGCCCTAGGTTATGGCCTTGGCCGAAACCCTAAGGAGCCCTAGGTCCATGGAAAAATTCATATAGATCACCAATAACATCCCATACAAACATAAAATGTCATAGAAAAACATTTGATCCCATAATTAAGGCTAACCCTAATCCCTTAACCCTAGATTTGCTCTTGGCCGAAACCTAAAGGTCCATAAAATTCATGGAAAAATTCTTACAAAACACAATTACTATCCATCATGTCATAGGGGAAACAAAATTAACATGTTGAATGGTTAGATCAAGGTCTAACCATGGATTAGGGTTCTTGGCCGAAATCTATAAGAACTATTAAGCATGTAAAAATTCATGTGAATCACCACTAACATTACTTACATCATAAGGAGACATAAGAACCATCATTAGAGAGTTAAAACTAATCCTAGCCATGGAGACTTGAAGGTGGCCGAAACCCTAAGTCCTCCTTCATGGATTTTTTTTTTCATCTTAGATCTCAAACAAAAAGCTTAGATCATATCCATATCAAGAAAAACCATTACACCACAGGTGAGGGGGTCTTACCTTAGACTATCTTGGTTATAGACCTTAGATTTGAGAGAATGATGAAGATCTTGTTGCCTTTTGACCACCTTTAACCTTTGAAATCCTTGAACAAAACCTTGGATCTTGCAGGAGAAGCTTTCTTGGGAACTTTTCCCAAGAGAAAATCCCCCCTTGGGGTTTCGGCTAGGATGAAGGAGGAAGGAGAAGGGTGGACTTGGTGGAAGAAGCAAAGTAACCTCCATGCCACCTCTTTATACCACATTAAGGAGGCAAGTGAAGAGTCATGGTGTCTCTTCCTTTCATGACTCTTCATTTTCCCTTAAGCCTTAACCAAAATCCACTTCATCCTCTACTAGCACTCCCTTACTAGGTGAATTGGTTAGTACATGCATGGTAGTACCATAGGTCCAAGGTTTAATCCTTGGTGCATGCACTTTATTTTTTTATCTTTATTTTATTTTTATTTTCCATTATTTCCAAAAATTCTCCTAAAATTCACCCATAATCATGCTAAAATTCCTAATAAAAATTCTTTTATATTTATATTAAATTCTACCTAATTAAAACCCATTTTTTTGGAGCCCCTATAAGGCCCATTAGTACTTAACTTCTCAATTTAAATAGGAAAATCATGCTAAAACTCACCCATAATCATACTAATATTCCTAATTAAAATCCATTTATATTTATATCAAATTTTTGCCTAAAATCTACCAATAATCATGGTACTAGAAAGCCCATATAAGGCCCATTAGTACTTAGTTTCTCGATTTAAATGAGAAAATCATGGATTTCCAGGTTAAGGTTCGTACTAATATCTCTAGGTCCCTCGGAAAATTATCTAGACATGATCAATATTTTAAAGAAAATATTAAGAAAATTTTCCGGGTCGTTACAACATACTTGTGTCGATATAATCCGAGAGTATACAGACCAGTATAACCCTAATGGCCTTCGGCGACCAAACTGTGGCATACGAGAGTACTCAAGATCCCTGATGCTCGTGTAACACAAGCTAATACTGGATCGTAAATGCTTGTATCATACGAGCAGTATAGGATCACCAGATCCTGTATACACATACCTCCGGAATGTGCATGTCAAAAAAATACAGTAATCAAATGTAGCAAGCACAACCAAATGTGATAATGCATAGTATACACATGATGCAGCATAGGTCACCCGTCTACGCTAGTTGGTCACCATCACATCTATGCGAAACTTGGTGGGTGGGGCTCTGACCGTGTCATCCCTCCACCCAGACGACCATCGTCGAGTATAAAGCAAAATCGAAAGAGCAGGGTCTCTGACACCGAACGTACTCTACCCTAGGTTGTGAGGGCAAAGTAACACTCTCAACCCCTCGCTATCTCCGAATAGAGTAGGGGACCTATCGCAGCGCCGTGACCTATAATCCACTAACGAAGAGTGGAACTGGGACTGGATGATAGACAATCTGGCAAGTCTAACAACCCGCTCTCAACCTCCAGGGAGCCAAGAGTCGCCTATGTATGTCCCTACACCAGTAGCATGTCTGATAACCCATCTCAACCTCCAAGGAGCTATGGGTAGCCTACATATGCTACATGTAAAGATGATGCATGTCATTATCCCATGCATCATCTACTATCTAATCCTACTATCATCAACATGAAATGCAATAATCTAGGTAATAACCATACACTATATCCTAATCCTAGTGCAAGGTATAAAGTTTGCCGTCTGTAATCCAATACATATAGTAATATGGAATAGTAATGCAGTAAACCTAATCAAATAACAAGTATCAAATGCAATCGTACAGGAACAAAAATAAAACATATCCTTACTGTTAACCATATATAACTATGCATAAAAATTTGACTATATCTAATAAAGATATAGTCAAAGGTACCCGCTTTCGATAAGCAGAAGTCCGTACGCATGAAGAACCCCTTGTCCAAATAATCTGCAGCAAAATAACCAATGTCCTATATCAAAAATACAGCATAGCTACTCATGTGAAACCAAATATCTAAGTATAGCACTACATTGGACCGTTTTAGATTCTGGAGCGGATTGGAGCTGTAGCTTATCGTCTGGCATTACCACCGTCTTTGGCTGGAGTTCACGATGTGTTTTATGTTTTTATGTTGAGGAAATATGTACCAGATCTTGCACATATTTTATCGGAGGTGTCGGTCACACTTCAGCCAAACGCGACCTGTGAGGAGGTGCCTATGTGGATTTTGGACCACAAGGAGCATCAGTTGGGAACAAGACAGTTCGGTTGGTCAAAGTTGGTTGGCAGCACCATTCTAATGAAGAAGCTACTTGGGAGCTTGAGGATACAATCAGAGCTCGCTACTCTCATCTGTTTACTTGAGATACATATGGTTGAGTTGCATTTCGTATTTATATTATATTTGAGGTGTTGATACCTGCTACCGTTGACTAGTACCTGTTGTGGTTGACTAGAATTTGTTGTGGATTGCTAGAGAAATTTGGGGACCAAATTTTTGTTAGCGGGGGAGAATGTATGCGAGTACTTAGAGATTCATTATACACAATTAGGTTTATTTGACATTAGAATTATCCTACCTAGTAATGTAGATGCATAATCGTTGGTTTTTGATACTTGGTTGATTGTATCGTTGCACCGTTGATACTTGTTGGATTTTGTTGCATCGTTGTTTTCCGGTTGTTCGTGGATCTTGTAGCATGCATCATACTGGCACGTTGCATACTAACGATTGTTGGGCTTCCATATGGTTAAGACGTCGTTAGTCATTTAGTTGCTCTGTTCACTCAACCACTTGTTGTTGTGGTAGTTGTTAGAGTGTAAGCAATTGTCCTGTTATGCCACACATGTTGCAGTTATAGGCAAACAATTGACAACCTCATCGTTATTTTTGAGGGATATTAGAGCTGTTGATAACTCCCCCATATATATCGAGGTTTGGAGTAGTTGGCTCCCCAGCATCCTGTCCACTCAACCACACATATCTGTGGTATTCGTTGGAGTGCGTACAGTTGTCACAGCCCTACCCACTCGGTCACACAGATGTGATGTGTTAGCGGCATGACTGGCGTTAGGGGTGACACATGTCATTGCATCATGTGTATTTATTGCATTTATGCATTTTCTTGTGATTGTTGTATTTATATGAGCTATGGTTGTTGCACTTGGTTGACATGAATGTATATGTCGAGATTTTGATGTCGTGTTGTTTTATACGTATATACGTGCTTAGAGGTTTTGATGTTATTATATCATGTGGTTTTCTTACATGTCGTAACATATATGTTATATATGTTTTCTTACATGTCGTAACATATATGTTATATATGTTTAGGACTCCTTATATTCCTTAGAGATTGTACCTGTTATTTCTCTACTTAGTTTATCTTTTATTATGCCATGCTATTATTTATTCTTATACCTGTTGAGTTCGCCCAAACTCACCACCTCTGCTTCTTCTTTTTGTTTCAGATAGCAGGTAGTTGCATTTCTTGGAGCCAAAAGAGGATTCAGTTGCCAGTCCCACGTTGTCGAGTTTGTTTCCATATTGGGTTATTATCATGATACTTAATTTCTGCATTTTTGTTGTTTCCACAGTTTCATTTCCAAGACTGGATTTGTTTTAGTAGTCCGATATTTGTCGTGGTAGAGATATATATTCATTTTTGGACTTTGGTCGGAGTTCGTCGGTACTCGGATTTTCATTTGCTTTATTTCGGCTAAAAGAAAATAAAGGTTTTGCGATGTTTAAGTTTTAGCTATGGTTATCATTAATATTGATATAAACTGTGTGGTTGTGATTTTATTTATTATGTTGATGCCAACCGTGTGTGGCTGAGCTATATGTATTGAGGAGATTATATATCATTTGTCGCAACTTGTCCGCCATACAGGGGAGATGCTGCCCGATTTTCGAGTAAGCATGTGCCTCTGAGGGCATGACAATTTTTGGTATCAGAGCCATGTTTTGCGATGTTTTGGTGTTTGTGGGTTTACAGAGTTATTTTACGAGGTCAATCTGTATTTTACAGATTTGGTTGTATTTTTGCGAAGTCATTTTGTTTTTGACATGGTTTGGTCTGGTTGTATTTTGGGACTTGGTAGCGACAAAATCTCTCCCGGCAAATAAGAAGTAAGTTGGTTCTAACTTTTTATAAAATTATATCTAAGTAATGTATGTTGGTGTTGTTAACAGGTATGCCTCGTCGTATTGAGTTGTCTCCACCCCGTGCTCGTGGTCGTGGACGACGATCACGGGGGAGGCCAGAGGAGGCTGAGGGAGACACGAATCAGGAGGTTGAGAGGCCCACTAGAGTAGAGCCGACAGGTCGGGGATCAACTCACCAGGACCCTTTAGGTGAGTCGAGACCTCCACCACGGAGAGTACCTCCTCCTTATCCGATAGCAGTTCTAGTCGTACCATCAGAGGCTGGTGTTAGATTGTGGAACTTGCTAGAGGGGGAGGGGTGAATAGCATTTTTCTTGAACTTTCTCTACAAGAGGGTTAGCACAATACAAACAAAAATAATGAACAATAAGAAATTCAATGCTAACACCGAGAATTTACTTGGTATCCACCTCCGGAGAGGTGACTAATCCAAAGATCCAGCACGAGCACACACTCCACTATGAAAAGCCTCCTTCAAGGTGGAGAAAACCTTTATAAGGTTACCCTCTTCCTCTTACAAAATGAAAGTGAAAATGAGAGGAAGAGCAAGGGAATTTCTGCACTAACAGCACTTTGGTACCCCCTCGAACAGTACCTTCTTCGTGCCAAAAAGTCCCCTTTTTATAAGAGTAAAGGACAACTCCATGAGTTGTCCAGCACGCTACCAGTCGACTGCGCCTGGGGCAGTCAACTGGTCTAGCCTTAATTGCTAGCCAACGGCTAGTTTTCGGGGTTACCAGTCGACTACTTCTGGGGCAGTCGACTGGTCCAGGCCCGAAAACATTCTGTGAGTTTGAGAATTCGATGGCAATTGACTGCTTTCTCCCAGTCGACTGCCCAGCTTACATAATCTCTCTTCCTCACTCCGAAGACCCTCCTTCACGTGTGCCTTCAAGTATACTCCCTTGGCTTGCCCCTTGAAGTCCTCTTCCACCGGCTATCGTCCCTCGGATGCGCACACAAGCCTTCCCTTGGCTTGCCTCCATGCCACCCTTCACGTGTCCCTTTTGAAGTCCACTTCCCGGCTTGCCCTTGGAGTTCTCTTCCCTCGACTCTCGTCCCTCGGATAAGTCCTCCATGTGTGACTTTCCAAGTCCTGCAAACTCAATCACACATATCAAATAACAACACAACACCCTAACCTTAAACATATTGGCACACACACATCAAAACCATGATCTTCCCGATCATCCTTGGGTCGATTGCCTCAACAATCTCCCCTTTTTTGATGTGTGGCAATATGTTTAAGTTTGGGAGTAAATAATAGCCAACAACAGTAATTGAAACAACAAGACATAGTAAAAACAAAGAGATAACCTCCCCCTTAACCTATGCCTCTTCCATTTTCAATTTTCATAAACCAACCAACCAAGTTAAGTTACAATCCTAACTTAAACCACTCATTCTCCCCCTTTGACACCATCAAAAGGATTGCCCGAAGCAATGTTAACCAATGGCATCAAATGAGAGAATATTTCATTTCTGAAATTTCTCAGATTGTTGAAAATAGACGTATCAGTCGACTGCCTTCCAGGGCAGTCGACTGATACTCTGTCAGTCTGAATTACAGTTTCTGAGCCGAATTTCAGAAACTCTCCAAAAATTTCAGAAAATTCCAAAAATTATAAAAATTTGCAAACATGTTTTATATGAAATCTTCTATCAGGGAAAAATAAAATTTCGTGAAAAATCCAAACATGTTTACCTTTTTGACAAAAGTTCAAATTTCTTGAAAAACTCTAATTTTGTATCAAAGTTTCAACCTAGTTTTGAACTCATACATCTTCCAATCTTATGGCAAAACACATAAAGTACAGAATTGTTATTAAATGTTTTAAAATGCCCAACTATGATCTTTGGGCAAGATGTCCATTAATTATATACTTGTTTTCCCCATAGTTGATCTATTTTTCATAATTTGATATATCTAATGACCCAACACTATGCCACAAGCACAAGTGAATCATTTGTATCATCCTAATGGATCAAGCACCACCTCCTTATTGTATTACTCCAAGGTCCATCCTATACTTCTACAAAACACATACCAAGGCCCTTTCTTAAGGATGTGAACTCCGCTTCGGGAAGAGGCTTGGTAAAAATGTCGGCAAGGTTTGACTTTGACTCAACATAGTGTAATTCTATGTCTCCCCTTGCCACATGATCTCTAATGAAGTGATGCTTCACTTCAATGTGTTTTGTTGTAGAATGGTGAATCAGATTTTTAGTCAAGTTAATTGTACTTACATTATCACACAAAACCTTGACCTTGGAGTAATGTAACTCATAATCCTCTAAGGTGTACATGATCCAAAGTAGTTGAGACACACAACCACCCATTGCCACAAATTCGGCCTCTGTTGTTGATAGGGCAACACATGGTTGTTTCCTACTACTCCAACTAACTAAAGATGACTCAAGAAATTGACATCCTCCACTAGTACTCTTCCTATCTAGTTTACAACCCGAATAGTCTGAATCGGTGTATCCAAAAAGATCAACATTTGGGGTTCTAGGATACCAAAGCCCGACATTAAGAGTACCTTTAATATACCTTCGAATCCTCTTTACTACCACTAAATGAGACTCTTTGGCACATGATTGGTATCGTACACACATACCTATCGCAAATAATATATCGGGTCTACTAGCGGTTAGGTACAATAGACTACCAATCATGCTCCTATATTGTTTTGAGTCTACCATTTTTCCTTTAAGATCACTATCCATTTTGACATTTGTTCCCATAGGGATAGATGCTACCTTAATATTTTCTAATCCAAATTTCTTTAGCATTTCCCTAGCATATTTAGTTTGATACACATGAGTCCCTTCATTTGTTTGTTTAACTTGTAAACCTAAGAAGAAAGTCAATTCTCCTACAAGACTCATTTCAAATTCATTTTCCATACACTTAATGAACTCATGGAGAAATTCACTATTTATTGACCCAAAGATAATATCATCTACATAAACTTGGGCCACAAAGATGCCCTTATCCTTAGATTTTAGGAACAAAGTTGGATCAATTGTACCTCTCCTAAAATCCTTAGACACTAAGAATGAGGAAAGCCTTTCATACCAAGCTCGGGGAGCTTGTTTCAATCCATACAAGACTTTTCTTAGTTTGTAGACATGTCTAGGGTAATTTGGGTTTTCAAACCCGGGAGGTTGTTCTACATAGACCTCTTCCTTAATGACCCCATTAAGGAATGCCGACTTCACATCCATTTGGTAAAGTGTGCACCCCATGTGAGCGACATATGCTAACAAAATTCTAATAGATTCTAATCTAGCTACGGGGGCATATGTCTCATCATAGTTTAGTCCCTCAACTTGATTAAACCCCCTAGCTACCAACCTAGCTTTGTTTCTATTAATTTTTCCTTGATCATCTAGCTTGTTCCTAAAGACCCATCTTGTGGTCACAATGGTACAATCATTGGGCCTAGGAACCAATTCCCATACCTCACTCCTTTCAAATTGATTCAACTCCTCTTGCATAGCTAGGACCCAATCAACATCACCTAATGTCTCATCAATAGATTTCGGTTCTAATTGAGAAATCAATGCAATTTGACTACTATGTTTCCTAAAATAAGACCTAGTCCTCACCCCTTGAGTGACATCACCCATTATTTGATCAATGGGGTAATCTTGGTGATGTCTTAAGGGCCTAGAGGTTATGGGTTCATTGACTACATGATGTTCATCCTCTAGTGTACGTCTCCCTCCCCCTTGATCATTACCCTCCAAATGTAAGTCTTGAATTCCTTGGGCAAGGGGTTGACTTTCTTCTATGTCCTTATCAATTGATGCTTTCCTAGGGTAAGTATTTGTAGATTCATCAAAATTAACATTTGAAGATTCCTCAATTACCTTAGTCCTTTTGTTGTACACTCTATATCCCTTACTAGTGATTGAATATCCAACCAAAATCTCCTCATCTGCTTTAGATTCAAATTTCCTTAAATCATCCTTGGTGTTTAGGATGTAGACCTTACATCCAAAAATCCTAAAGTAATGAATTTGTGGAATTCTCCCATTCCACAACTCAAATGGAGTTTTTCCTAAAAACCTATGAATTAAAACTCGGTTTTGAATGTAACAAGTGGTATTTACCACTTCGGCCCAAAAGTAGCTAGGTAGAGAATATGCATTAAACATAGTCCTAGCGGCTTCTTGTAGGGCTCTATTTCTCTATTACACCATTTTGTTGAGGGGTTCTTGGGCATGAAAATTCATGCTTGTACCCATTTTCTAAATAAAATTGTGAGAAGTTTGAATTTTCAAACTTCCCACCATGGTCACTCCTAATTCGGTTGATTTTGAGGTGTTTCTTATTTTCAACCCTCTTACTAAAACCTATGAAGATCTCTAAGGTATCATCCTTATGTTTCATGAAAAACACCCAAGTAAATCTAGGAAAGTCATCTACGATTACTAAACAATATTTACTCCCTACTAGTGAGAGAGTACTATGACAATCAAATATGTCCATATGCAATAATTCTAAAGGTAAAGTAGTGCTAGTTAAGATTTTACCTTTGTGTGATGATTTTGATTGCTTACCCTCTTGGCATGCATCACACATCTTGGTCTTTTCATACTTGATTATGGGGAGCCCCTTCACCAACTCCTCCTTTACCACTTTTGCAATATTCTTCATGTTGATGTGCCCAAGTCTCCGGTGCCACAACCATCCTTCTTCTTCTTTAGATATGAGACACTTAGGCAAATTGTTAGAACCATAAGGAAGATTAAGATAGTAAAGGTTAGCTTCTCTATATCCTTCTAGCATAACACTTTCGGAGCTTTTTTGTTTAATTAAACACTTTCTAGCATGAAACTCAACCCTATATCCCGTATCATAAAGTTGACTTACACTAAGTAAATTAAACTCCATATCCTTGATTAAGAGAATTTTATGAATAGTGATTGTAGGAGATACCTCAATGGTGCCCCTACCAATTATTTTGAGTTTCTCACTATTTCCGAATGATACAGTTCCTTTCCTTAGGTAGCTAATAGTGGAGAATTTACTCACATCTTTGGTCATATATCTTGAGCACCTACTATCTACAATCCACATTTTTGAGGCATCATTCACTTTCACCTATACAACACGGAAAACACAAGCTTTTGGTACCCATATGTTAGTACCACGAGAATCATTTAAATACTTCTTTGGTACCCAAGCCTTCTTTGCATTTCCCTTAACACCTTGTCTCCTAGAAGCACCCTTTCTACCCATAAGTGAAACAAAGGCTACCTCCTTGGTTTTTGGCCTATAACCTATCCCAGCTTTGTTGTAAATGGTTCTTTGACTATTTATGATCATATCAAGATTGCTAGAGCCAACTTGAAATTTTCTAAGTGCCTTGGTTAGGTCTTCTACCTTTTCCCTTAATTCCTTATTTTCATTTTCAAGACATGAATCATTTGACATAGTAGAAGAAACATGCAAATTATCTTTGAGTTTCATGGATTCTACTTTAAGCATAGAAACTTCATTCTTCAATTCTCTAATTTTACTCCTAGCCTTAGCCAAGAGTAGAGGAGGGTAAGCTATATACCTCACTTACCGATACATCGAATTCTGATGATGATGAACCCTCACTTTCATCTTCACTACTTGAACTCCTCTCATCGTCGGATGACTCCAAGTTGTCCACTCCCATTAGTGAGAAGTGTGACACGTGATCTTCTTCTTCCTCCGAAGACGATGGATTATCCCGAGTAGCTTTTAGGCTTGTGACACTCTTCCCTTTTTCTTTTGACTTCCTCTTCTCATTCTTCTTCTTTTCTTCCTTCTTTTCTTCTCTTTTCTTTAGTTGTGGACACTCATTCTTCATGTGACCCTCTTGATGGCAATTGTAGCAAATGATGTCCTTGTCTTTGCTCTTGCTTCTTGACCCTTTCCTACCATAAGACTTGTTAGAAAAACTTTTAAAAGCTCTTCTCATTTTCCTTACTATGTAAGCCTCTTGGTCACTATCCATGGAAGCACTAGACTCTTCCGATTCAGATGATGAGGAGTAGATGATCTTCTTCTTCTCCTTCTTCTTTTTCTTTTCCTTTTCTACAATGAAGACTACACCTTTTTCTTTGGAAGAAATGTTAGCTTGCTCATGTAACTCAAATTCACAAAACAAATCATCTAACTTTACCGTAGAAAGATCCCTTGATACTTTGTAGGCATTAACCATTGGTGCCCACAATATAGTCCTAGGGAATAATTGTAACACATACCTCACGAGATCTCAGTTCTCAACCTTCTCACCAATTACATGGAGCTCGTTGATGATTTCTTTTACCCTTCCATGTAGTTGGCTAACCGTCTCGTTGGCCTTCATTGAGAGCTATTGTAGTTGGGCAACCAAGAGGTCATTCTTTGCCCTCCTTGACTTCTTTGATCCTTCATTGAGTTCAACGAGTTTCTTCCATAATTCCTTTGCACTCTTGAAAGGCCCCACCTTGTTGAGTTGTTCCTTTGACAATCCGCATGGAAGTGTTGTGGTGGACTTCGCATTTGCTTGCGCCTTCGTTATGACTTCCTTTGTCCAAGTTCTCATTGGTAGTGGCTCTCCTCTTTCGTTAACGGGAGCATCGAAGTCATCTACAATACTCATCTAATTCTCAATGTCATTCATCAAATAGTACTCCATCCTACCTTTCCAATAGGTGAAGTCGTTTTCGTCGAAGAACGATGGCCTTGCGGTGCTATAACCCTCTTGAAATGCTATTTCGTGATACTCCGGTCGACGGTGAGTTCTCTCGAAGCGAACTGGCTCTGATACCACTTGTTAGATCGTGGCACTTGCTAGAGGGGGGTGAATAGCACTTTTCTTGAACTTTCTCTACAAGAGGGTTAGCACAATACAAACAAAAATAATGAACAATAAGAAATCCAATGCTAACACCGAGAATTGACTTGGTATCCACCTCCAGAGAGGTGACTAATCCAAGGATCCACGCATGAGCACACACTCCACAATGAAAAGCCTCCTTCATGGTGGAGAAAACCTTTACAAGGTTGTCCTCTTCCTCTTACAAAATGAAAGTGAAAATGAGAGGAAGAGCAAGGGAATTTCTGCACTAACAACACTTTGGTACCCCCTCGAACCGTACCTTTCTCATGCCAAAAAGTCTCCTTTTTATAAGAGTAAAGGACAACTCCACGAGTTGTCCAGCACGCTACCAGTTGACTGCCCCTGGGGCAGTCGACTGGTCTAGCCTTAATTGCTAGTCAACGATTAATCCAACGGCTAGTTTTTAGGGTTACCAGTCGACTGCTCCTAGGGCAGTCGACTGTCCCAGACCCGAAACATTCTATGAGTTTGAGAATTCGCTGGCAGTCGGCTGCCTTTCTCCCAGTCGACTGCCCAGCTTACATAATCTCTCTTCCTCACTCCGAAGACCCTCCTTCACGTGTGCCTTCAAGTATACTCCCTTGGCTTGCCCCTTGATGTCCTCTTCCACCGGCTATCGCCCCTCGGATGCGCACACAAGCCTTCCCTTGTCTTGCCTCCATGCCACCCTTCACGTGTGCCTTTTGAAGTCCACTTCCCGGCTTGCCCTTGGAGTTCTCTTCCCTTGGTTCTCGTCCCTCGGATAAGTCCTCCATGTGTGACTTTCCAAGTCCTACAAACTCAATCACACATATCAAATAACAACACAACACCCTAACCTTAAACATATTGGCACACACACATCAAAACCATGATCTTCCCGATCATCCTTGGGCCGATTGCCTCAACAGCAGGTCCATCAGTCCACCAATAGCAGTTCCTGGAGTGCCATCAGTGGTACCCCCTACCCAAGCAGGTTGGCTTTTGGACAAAGCTTGGATTCCATTGTTGGCAGCGTTTGTGAAGGGTTGGTTCACACTGTTCCATGGGAAACCAGATCCGTATGCTGCTCGTGCCTGGTTGGAGATATTGGAGGACACCTTCAGCTAGATGACCCTCACAGACATAGAGATGGTAGAGTTTACTACATATCACCTTCGAGATCAGGCCGTCACTTGGTGGAACATGTAGAAGACTCTTATTGGTGGACGACCAATTTCTTAGGTTCTTTTTTTGTGAAGCTTTTGAGGGTAAGTATTATCCTGCCGTGTTTCGTATAACCCAACGGTAGGAGTTTCTTACTCTTCATTAGGGAGACCGCTCAATTATGGAGTATGAGGCAGAATTCCATCGCCTGGCGGAGTTTTGTCCTCAGTTGGTTGCTACAAAGGTGGAGCGGACGACACAGTTCATGCTGGGCCTAGCTGGATATATCCAATTACGTATGTCTGGATGGACTCCTACTTCTTATCGTGAGGCTCTGGATCGGGCTTCACACATCGAGATGGTCTAGCATCAGTTGCATGGTGATAAGAAGAAAGGAAAGCAGACAACTCAGGGTTCAGCAGTGACATAGAAACAGCAAACTATTGGACAGAAGCGCAGTAACAGGAGTCAGAGTACGCAGGAGACTTCTGAGCCTCAGTCTCGACCCCAGAAGTTTGGACGTTTTTCAGCAGGATCATCTTGTTGGGACCGGGTGCATGTTGACATGGATGCGGGTTCGTAATTTTAAAATTAATTACATGCAGCGGAAGGTTCAGCATAAATAATTTCTCAAATTATTTAACCACACATCTAAGCATGCAACCTTATGTTGTGTAGACATGATCATATATTTAAAATTTTTGCAGAAACGTAAACTAATTTACTTGTTACCTCGCGTAACTTGAAGAAAGGGACGAGATCCAACCGTAAGCGTCCCTTGGAAGCTCCGCCTCTATTCGCGTCCACGCCGAGTTTTCTTCGGGATGACTTTGCAAAGCCATGAGTCTCGTGTCGACAAGAACTACTAGATCCTCCAAAGACACGACAAGAATACCAAGAGAGAAGTCGGAAGACTAACCACCAAGCGAAGAACGGAATCAAGATTCCGGAAGGAAGGAAGGAGTTGCGCCCACTTCTTCTCCTTGCGGCAGCTGCTTGATGGCCGAAGGTGGCTGATCGTCGGAGCTTGGACGCCGGAGAAGGAGGCCGGTGGTGGCAGTGGCTCACGGCAGCAGGGTCCCTTCTTTTGGCCGGCAGCACAAGAGAAGGGAGAGGGAGAGGAGAGGGAGAGAGCTTATTCTTTTATCTCTTGGATTGATCTCCAAGCCTTGCCTTGGTTCCTTTATATAGTGGCCTCTCAACCACCAAGTCTCCTTTTTTTTTCTTATGGAATAAATTTTCATAAGAAATTTATCATATAAATTTTTCTATGGTTTATTCCATCATGCCAAGTTTTCTCATAATTTTAATTCATGATAAAATTCAATCAAGTCTCCCTTTTCTTATGGAATAAATTTTTATAAGAAATTTATTATATAAATTTTTCTTTTCATGGAAAATCAATTCATAACTGATTTTATAAAATAAAATAAACCAATCTATGGTTCATTTTAATTTCCATGAAAAATAAACCAAACCTAGGTTTATTTAAAATTTATATTATCCATAATTTTATAAAACAAATCACACTTGGTTTATTTTATAAATTGAACCAAACAATTTGGTTTTCTCCTTTGTTGTGGCCGGCCAAGCAAAGAGGGTGGGGACCCTCTTTGGCCGGCCTATCCAAGCCACGCCCCAATGAATTAAACTCATTTAATTCATCTATTAAGTCTTCAAAAGACTTAGCCATTTTACGCTTCCGATGCGTCTCTGAAAAATTCAGATTCGACTTATCGTTTGGCTCAACCAAACCTAATCTCTCTTGATTGGAAAATCCAATTTTCAACTCATTTTAAATCCCTCAGATTACTCGTAGTGCGTGTAACTAAATAGGCTTTCGATTTATGTTGGCGTCTATAATCAACCAATTATAGAACGATCATGAGTGGCACCTAGTAGTACATCATGATCCCCAATTAATCGAAAGATCAACGGTTGACCTCAGAAGCAATTCTGTAACCCTTCAGTAGCTATAATGAATCGTGCCCCATTCCCTTCACCATCTTATACCCACTTGGTTCAAGACATGGTCTGTGTGTGTCAGTCCCCACTAGGCTGACTACGTCACACCTAGCCCAAGTAACATTTTCTCGTCTTACGGATTCTAATTACTCTCATGTATCTTAGAGATTCATACTCTGAATATGTCATGCTCTGGCCAGAGGCTTCGAGTAATAATCCGACGAAAGGCCTTGGGTATACATCTTCTCGCAAGGAGTGGTGAATCCTTTGTAGGCTATTCAAACATCTTCGGGCACTTCGGCTTATACCCAATCATCCTGGGTCCACACCTCCTTGGAGATGCTTGCTTAAGATGTCAAAGTATAAGTCTCCATGACCAAGTTGACTTGAACACCGCAAGTCAAAGGAACATCGCACTTAAGCTGCAGCTAGAACTTCACTGACATGTCTATATATGTAGACTACCATATGAAATTTTATAGCCAGTCACTCCAATGAACTAGTTCCCTTAACTAGCATTCATGTTTATCTCCGGATATCCCAATGTCACCAGCCAGTGAGAATCAGCTGATTAGAGAATAACTCATGCTAGTCTCAACAGAATTGATAGTGTTTGTATTTATCAATTCATCGACTAGGGACAATTTCAATACTTCACAATTGCGCATGTAGAGATAATCACTAGTTGTGAATTCATCACAAGTTCTCTCATGCTGTGAATTGTATTGCGGACATTCAATAAATAAGTTTAAGATCTCAATCAAAAACATAAACATGTATTCTCAAATAGTGACTACTCATTTATTAAAATAAATGATTACAATCATAAGGCGATTGCCTTAGGACACTTCTCTCATATCACTAACAAACTCCCACTTGGCCTAATGACAATCACTACGGTACCCGATACCACAGGCTCTAACATGACCCTCAAACTTGCTTTGAGGCAAGGCCTTAGTTAAAGGATCCGCTAAATTCCTTTCAGTGGGAATTTTCTCAATTTGTATATCATTCCTACTTATAATCTCTCTGATTAGATGATAGCGGCGAAGCACATGTTTGGATCGCTAATGAGACCTTTGGTCCTTTGCTTGTGCAATAGCTCCATTGTTGTCACAGTAAACCGGTATTGCTTCATCAATGGTTGGAACCACACCAAGTTCTGAGACAAACTTCTTGATCCAGACTGCTTCCTTTGCTGCTTCCGAAGCTGCAATATATTCTGCTTCCGTGGTGAAATCCGCTACAGTGTCTTGCTTGGAACTCTTACAACTTATTGTGCCTCCATTCAAAATAAATACGTATCCGGACTGAGATTTGGAGTCATCCTTATCTGTCTGAAAACTGGCATCTGTATACCCACGTATTACCATATCACCTTCTCCATATATTAGGAACACATCCTTAGTTCTTCTTAAGTACTTGAGGATTGTCTTGACAGCCGCCCAATGATCCATTCCTGGATCAGACTGGTATCTTCTTGTGACACTCAGAGCATATGATACATCAGGCCTAGTACATAACATAGCATACATGATAGATCCTATCGCGGATGCATAAGGAATCTTATTCATGCAAATCCTCTCGTCTTCTGTGCGCGGACACATAGACTTCGAAAGGTTGATCCCATGCCTGATGGGAAGGTAACCTTTCTTGGATTCCGATATGCTAAACCTTTTTAGCACTCGGTCTATATATGTAGACTGCGAAAGACCAAGCAATCGCTTTGATCTATCTCTATAGATTCTAATCCCAAGGATATAGGTTGCTTCTCCTAGGTCTTTCATGGAGAAAGTTTTGGACAACCAAATTTTAACTGACTATAAGACTGATATATCGTTTCCTATAAGCAATATATCATCGACATATAACACTAGGAATACGACTGCACTCCCACTAACCTTCTTGTACACACAAGGTTCGTCAGGATTTTGTGAGAAATCAAACTCTTTGATTGTCTCATCAAAACGGATGTTCCCGCTCCTGGATGCTTGCTTTAGTCCATATATGGATCGTCGAAGCTTGCATACTTTGGTTTTATCAACCAATGTGAAACCTTCAGGTTGTATCATGTATACATCCTTAAGCAGGTTTCCATTAAGGAAAGCTGTTTTCACATCCATTTGCCATATCTCATAATCATAATGAGCTGCTATGGCCAGGAGCATCCGAATGGATTTAAGCATAGCTACTGGCGAATAGGTTTCGTCATAATCAATTCCTTATTTCTGACGATATCCTTTTGCCACTAATCTATCCTTAAAGGTAACAACATTACCTTCCATGTCGGTTTTCTTCTTGAAAACCCACTTGCACCCTACGGGCTTAATCCCTTCAGGTGGGTTAACCAAGTCCCATACTTGATTTTTGTACATGGAATCCATTTCCGACTTCATGGCTTCAAGCCATTTATCCCTTTCTGAATTTTTCAGAACATCTTCATAACTGATAGGTTCGTCATCGTTAATGAGTAACACGTTGTTCGATTCACTTATGAGAAATCCGTATCTCTCTGGAATATTGCGTGTCCTATCAGACCTACGAAGAAGTGATGTTGTTTTAGGTTCAACTGATAGCTCATCATTATGAGTTATTGGTTGTGGGTCTAGACTAGGTGTCTCTGTAATGTCTATTGGAGTTTCTTGAACTTCTTCAAGTTCAATGCTACTCCCACTGTTTTCTTGTAAAAGAAATTCTTTTTCTAGAAATACATCATGCCTTGAAACAAACACCTTTTGTTCCAAGGGATGATAGAATTTGTAGCCCTTCGTTTCCTTAGGGTATCCAATAAATAGACATTTATCAGACTTAGCATCCAATTTGTCTGATACAGTCCGCTTTACATAAGCAGGACAATCCCATATCTTTAGGTGAGATAAATGAGGTTTCTTACTATTCCACGTCTCATATGGAGTAGTAGAGACTACCTTGGTCGGGACTCTGTTTAGTAAGTAAACAACTGTCTTAAGCGCATAGCCCCAAAAGGATTTTGGAAGAGTTGCATGGTTCATCATAGATCTAACCATGTCCATCAAGGTTCGATTATGCCTCTCAGATACACCATTATGCTGTGGTGTATATGGCGGAGTCCATTGAGACAATATCCCATTGTCCTTAAGATAATCTTGAAACTCTTGACTTAAGTATTCGCCACCCCGATCGGATCGAAGTATCTTAATACTTTTGCCAAGCTATTTCTCTACTTCACTTCTGAACTCTTTGAATTTCTCAAAAGCTTCAGATTTTTGTTTCATCAAGAACACATACCCGAATCGTGAGTGATCATCGATAAAGGTAATGAAGTGACTATAGCCTCCCTGTGCAAGAGTTGACATTGGTCAACATACATCAGTATGTATTAGACCAAGCAATTCTCCCATTGGTTTACCTTTTTCGAAAAAGGGTAATTTGGTCATCTTGCCTTTTAAGCATGATTCGCATGTATCAAATGAACTAGATTCAAATGATTCCAGAATTCCACATCGGTGTAATTTGGTCATGCGTTTCTTACTTACATGGCCAAGACGACAATGCCACGTATAGGAGTCTATTTGATTATCTATTCGAGCAAGTTTGTTGCTAACTTCGATATTGAAAACGTCACCGGATAAATCTAACGTGTAGATACCATTGCATAAAGTTCCGGTCCCATAAAGAACACCATTTAAAGTTATGTAACAGTAATTGTTACTAAAAATTAAATGGTAACCCTTTTCATTCAAGCATGAAATAGATACAATGTTCTTTATTAACGAAGGAACAAAATAACAATTATCCAATTCTAAGACAAGTCCAGTAGGGAGCTTTAGCAAATATGTTCCGATGGCAATAGCAGCAATCTTTGCTCCATTCCCAACTCGCAAATTCGCTTCTCCCTTGACGAGTCTTCTTCTATTCCTTAGATCATGTATGTCATTACATATATGTGAGCTACACTCAGTATCAAGTACCCAGGTGTACGAGGAAATAGAGTGACATTCAATAACGAAGATGCCTGAAGAGGATGGGGCATCGGATGCCTTCTTCTTCAAGGACTCAAGATAAACCTTGCAGTTTCTTCGCCAGTGGCCCTCCTTGCCGCAGTGATGGCAAGTGCCTTTGTGCCTTTTC